>JAIPRK010000128.1:0-216187 GCA_025469195.1 Chaitophorus viminalis
TAAAGTATAATATTCGAAGTTCACCCAATGAACGGTCTACGCGTTTTCTTTATCAAAATATTCTGCAATGCATTAAGTCATTTTATCGTTGCTTTCACTTATTTTTGACGGTTTTGTACATCATACATATCAAGTTTAAATATCAAGAAAAATCGGTAAAAAATTGAAGTAAAAATTGTATTTTTAACAGTAAGTATACTTGTAGAAAGAAATATTCTATTTAAAGTTACAATTTGTAATTGTTGCTTAAAAAGACGAATCATGATGGTCAACTTTCTCAAGGAAAATTAAAACCTACTGTGTATTTATTAGAAAAAATACAATAACTAATACTATATAGATTTGCTTGAAGATACACGGTTGTTATAGACCGCGTTAATATTTTTGAAACTTAAAAAAGATTTTTGAATAAAACTGACTATTTGTAATAGCTTAAAATAAAATTTTTATTTAAACATTTTGTATAAATATATACATATTTTTATTACACTTTCTGCATAATTAACGATAAATAATAGTCTATTGAATGGGAAACGGGTTTTTATGAACCATGAACAAACGAAACATTCTACAAAACCACAACTAATTTATTGACGAACATAAGTGAGAACAATATTATAGTTTAATATGTTAAACTATTCTTATCTATTTATAATAATATATTGATAGCAATGATGATTATAGTGAAACATTCTTTATTCGATGTAACTATACATAGTATATCATACTATACGATGGAGTTACTATACAGATATAAAAATGCAGTTCAAACTAATTGGACTTATTATTATACGCATATCATTATAATACGTTTATTAGAATTAATTTTATTCTAATCTGTGATCAATAATCACGTTAGCAAGTAAAACCGTAGTAGTTATTAACTCGTTGAACAAATGTTTAAATATTTGCATGATTACTTTAAAATCAGTAATATTTTAAAGTGTTGAAACATAAAATTGTATTGGTCATTAGCGATCACAGAAAAACATTTTAATATTATAATAAGATGCCAGCTAATGATGGCCATTGCACCCCGATTTCCCGTGAAAAATATGGTCCGATGTCAACGCTGGCACAAGTAAGTGTTTTAAATTTGCATAAAAGTTTTAAATATAAATATATCTTTTAATACAGAGTACACCGTATACTCATTATATAGACGTTTGCGGCTGTAGCACAAAATTTTCTTTCAATCGGATTGGGCATGGGACTGTCAACACCTACTATTGTTATTAAAGATTTATATCAAAATTCTAGCAGCCATTTTTCAATTTCACCAACTGAAGCCTCGTGGTACGGTCAGTGAAATTACTTCAACAACATATGGGTTATTCACTCATTTCAATAGTCATCACTTATATTGTAATAACTATGGTAAAAAATAAATCTAGTTAAGTAATTAGGTACGACTTTTAAATTATTGCAGTACCTAAACCAAAGTAGCTTTAAGTAACACAAAACTTAAGCAAAAAAATAAAAATAAAAAATAAACTCATTTTATATTATATTAACTAATTATGAAATAATACCATATTATTTTAATATTTATTATGGTGGACCGTTGACCTGTAACATATCATCGTTTTATTTGTTCCATTTCAATATTTTAACATTAAGAAAAGTGCTTACACAGTAAACTTTGAATAAACATAATCTAACACGTTCCGCTTATTTGCCTAGGTTAGGTTTACTTTGTGAATAATACAAAATATTACAGTATGAGCACGTAAAACATGTGAAAAATAATTTAATTTACATCGTGTTACCGGGAAAACATAAATGTGTGTATATATCATTCTTGGCACAAAATAGATATCATAATAGAATTGAACAGACATACGTATAAGTGCTACAAACCGGGAGATGATTTTCAATAAAGTTAAAATATTTTGTGCCTACTGAATTCATCATTATAAATACTCAATGCAACGCGGACACTTTAGAACAATTACGAAAATGTTCATATTTGATTGCAGGCAGCTTGTTGTTTATTCTTAATTTGGCCGGTGCTCTTTCGTCTGGAACACTACAAGAAAAGTTGGGCAAAAAACGTAGTATGATGATCGCTAACGTACCAAGCTTCATCGGATGGATCTTACTGTACTACTCGTACTCTTCGATTACACTCTGTGCGTCGACTTCATTGGTAGGCTTCAGCATAGGCTTCAGCTCTAATGCGGTGTACACGTATATCGGAGAGATATCAGAGCCGAGACTTAGAGGAAGGTTGGCTTCGTTGTCAGGTATTTCAGTTATGATCGGATCGTCGCTGACATACGCTCTGGGATCCATAATGCACTGGAGGACTGTTGCGCTGTCGAACGCATGTTGCCCTATTATTTGCATGTGCCTCATATATTTTGTTCGTTGAACTTTGTTATATATACGCATGGGCATCCCCAGAAGGTGGATCATGACAGAGCACTAACTTCCTCCCTCTAGAAATATTTGTAACCTGCCAATGTAGTAGACACAGTAGTATAACATAAACAGTGTGTTGACCACAAATTATGGAACACCGAATTTCTCAGTCGGATTATTTTGGAATAAATCGATTTTTTTTTTTACAAGCTGGGTGGTAATGAACACACATTTATAGATATAATTCAAAATGTTTATCATTTTGATCTGTGCATATACAAACCATTTTTTTTTTTTTTTACAGTAACACCTATTTTAAACATCATATTTGGATAAGCCTAATTTTTTTAAATAAATAATTTTTAAATTTTTTTTATTTATTTATTTATTTTTAATTTATTTATTTTTTTTTTTTTTGTATGTCTGAGGACATATTTTTTGGTAGTAAAAATGCTCCAATTTTCTTAAATAGTAACTTTTCTGAAAGTAATGTTAATGTAGATGGTACTTGGGCATGTCAAAAATCCAACTTTTTCAATACTTTTTTAAAAAAATCGAAAAAAAAACGATAAAAAATTACCAAAAAAGGGAAATTTTACGCAAAATCACATTTTTACAAAATACATTTTTTTTAAATGCTCTAACTCAAAAACCAAAATCCACAACAACTTGAAATTTTCACCAAATTTTTATATTGGTGTTTTCTGTACATGGTTTAGTTTTTAAAGTATTTTAACATATTTTGACTTATTTATAGACCATTTAAATTTTCATTTTTGTAAGTTTTTTTAAAACATCTATAAAATTTAATTGGCTGACCGAAAACTCTTGAACATTTAATACAAGTTGTATATTAAGTTTTATAGATAAAAATTCATAAAATTTATTCTGTTTATACTTAATGTTCAAAATTTTAACACTAGGTTATTCATAAGCCACTCTTCAAAAATTCTTAAAATTAATCCTTAAATTTCTACCAGACCAAAAGGAAAAATTTTTATGACCGATTGAAATTTAAATTTTTACGAAATTGCATAAAATAGCAATTTATCGTCAAATGATTTTAAATATTTGTTATAAATCAAAAAGTATAAGTCGCAGAAACTTGAAATTTTTACCATTTGTTAATATAGGCATTTCCTCTATGTCATATTTTTTTCAAAATATTATATTGATTTTTAAGCCACTTATAGGCATTTAAAATATTCGACTTTTTTACATTTTTTTTTTTATAATCGGTGATAAAAGAAAATTGACTTGAAAATTTAATAGAAAATTTCACAAAAGTAGTTATTATATTCATTCAAGAATAATTAAAATCCATAGGCACAATTTTTTTTATAAGCGTTTGAACAGCGAATATTGATATAAAATTACATGTAAAATATAACATAATGTATAATATTCTAGACTGATAAATGATATCGGTTTTTGAAATTTGCTCTAACTGAAAAACGAAAAACCGTAACAACATGAAATTTTTACCAAATCCTTATATTGGCATTCTCTGTACATACTTAAGTTTTCAAAATATTTTGACATATTTTGACTTATTTATAGATAATTTAAATTTTTGATTTTTGTAAGTTTTTTTTTGGCTGTCCGAAAACTCTTGAAAATATATTAAAGGATTAATTATAAGTTATACTAATTGAAACTAAAAAATGTTGGAGATCGTTTCACTCATATTTTTTTTATAAGCCCATAAAGTTCAAATTTGTATAAAATATTTTAAAATTGCCATAATTTGCAAATTATTTTGTAGATAAAAATTCATAAAATTTTTTCTGTTTATACTTAAGGTTCAAAATTTTAACACTAGGTTGTCCATAATATAAGCTTATCTTCAAAAATATATAAAAAAATTTCTATCAGACTTAAAAGAAAAAATTTAATGACTGTTTGAAGTTTAAATTTTACGAAATTGCATTATAATTCAATTTAAATATAAAATACTTTATTATTATATACACATTTTAGACAAACATATTAACTCTGTTCAGAATCGTTATTCGTATACAATGATATCTATCATTGCATTCAAATTTAACAAATCCATTTTAATAATGACCTATCCTACAAACGATGTGCACTTCACCACCAACTGTACAGCAAAGTGAATCCCATCCGTTTTTAATAAATTATTTTATACCATATTATGTTAGTCTTGTTTATAACACTAATAAAAAATAAAAATATGTTAAAATCGTCGGATCCCAAACGGCTCCCGTCCAAAAAGGTCTAACGAACAGGTTAATTCCTAAACGACTCCGGTTTTGTGCACCACAAATTCCTTCCCACTTTTTACGGACTTCGGACTGTCTCAAAAGAGGCATGATTAAAAATGTCTTGGTGTACACTATGTAAATTATTAAAATTATATAAAAAAAAGCGTATTTTATAATGGCTATCAAACCCATAGATGATAAAATAGACCAGGCTTTCGACTTTATTTTTGAAAATTAAATAACTTCAGATAGTCGTTTCCCTCCTAAGATGTGGGCTGAGTGTTCATCTGCCCTTTCTTTGACCACAAATGGATGTGAAGCGTTCCACAGTAAATTCAACAAAGAATTCAATACTACACACCAAAATATTTTTAAGGTTATTGACATACTAATCAATATACAATCTGAAATGCTAATTAAAGCTCGAAGTTATTTTAATACACCAAGATCGAAAAAAAGCAAGAGCTCGTCGAAAAAATCATTTGCGAGTTTTCATCAAATAAAATATCACGCATAGACTATATAAAAGTATTGTGCTTAAAAAATTTACGCGATATATGATTTTTTTAATATTTTTATTTATACATTTTTTATATTTTTTTAAATATTTGTTTAACGTTAAAAATTTAAAATTTAATATTATACTATACGTTTTTTTATATAATTTTAATAATTTACATAGAGTACACCAAGACATTTTTAACCACACCTCTTTTGAGACAGTCTTAAGTCTGTATAAAGTGGGAAGGTATTTGTGGTGTACAAAACCGGAGCCGTTTAGGAATGTACCTGTTCGTTAGACCTTTTTGGACGGGAGCCGTTTGGGAATTGACCTTTTTGTAAAACGGGAGCCGAATGGGCTACGACCGTTAAAATGTTCAAAAAGTAACCAATAATAAATAATTATAAGATTTTTTACGCATTTTTAAGAATAATAAAAAAAATGTATAATTTATGAAGATTGAAGTGACTCTTACTCAGTCAATTTTGAATTTAGAACCACAATTAATTCATTACATTTACTTTTAATTAATAGACCTATCCAAATATGATGTTCAAAATAGGTGTTGCTATTAAAAAAAAAAGTTTTTACTGTGCATGTGCAGACAAAAATGATAAGATTTTTTAAATGTAGTATCTATAAATGTGTATTTATATACCACCTAGCTTATAAAATAAAATCGATTTACACCAAAATGATCCTGCCGAGAAATTCTGTGTTTCCAAAAATGGTGAACACACTTGTATAGGGTAAAACTATCTTCAATAACAATTAGATTATTTTATCTTATGGTAGTTTGAGTACTCACGTGGGCATGGCAATAAATTACTAGTAGTTATACCGTGTACAGTCAGGCGTACACCCAGAGTTTTTTTTTAGAGGGCTTAAACATTTTCCTATTTTCTTTACACACAAGTAAATAATTACCACAAATTATAATTAGTAATTTTTTACTATTATTATTATTATATGTTATATTATATGTTTAATCAATCATCAATGTAGTACTATGAAAATATGCTATAATAATGTATAATTTAGTGAAAAATATATATTTTTGGGGGGCTTCAGCCCCAAGGCCCCCCTCTCCTACGTGCGCCACTGTGTATACTCTTGTTTAATTATAACACTTATTTGTAATAATATAATGTAATTATGACGAAACATAATAATGTACAATAGATAAAATGTAAGTATAGAATGTATAAAAAAATTCATTTTTTTTTTATATTAATTTTTCCCCTCTTCCTCCTGGAAAAAATCTGGGGGCGTCCATGATTTACGTATTTATTGGATTTCAGTAACATGCGTGTTTTCGTTGATTGTTATACTTAACATAATTTTTTCTTCTAGATTCCAGAGTCACCGATTTGGTTGATAGCGAAAGGGAAAAACGTTAGAGCCGAACAGGCTTTGTGTTGGTTAAGAGGATGCGTGAGGCCCGAGATGGTAAAACAAGAATTTCTCGAACTCATTCACTACAACGAGCGATCGGAACATCTAGGGCGCACATCTGATGCCGACAACGAAGTCGTCGGCGGCGGTTTGTTCACAGAATTGGCTCGGTTCAAAAACCCTGCGGCTTATCGACCGTTGATACTAGTGTTAATGTGTTTTCTCTTTTCCATCGTAATCGGCATTAGGCCTTGTAAACCATATCTCAGCCATATTATGACCGATGTTGGTTTGTTAAGCAATCAAGGTATATACTTGGTACGAATACTTCATCACGTCTGTTCAATGCGAACCCTGTTGGAGTAGTGATTAAAATATAACAACACGTGTGTTCTAGATTATTTTCGCTGTTCTGCAAAGCACCGGGAGTGTGGTGTTAATGTTGACCGTTAATCGTTTGGGAAAAAGATTTTTGACGTTATCAACGTTGTCGATAAATACTACTTTGCTGTTCATGCTGGGCTTGTATATTAAAGCTCTAAAACACAATTACATCACCTCAACTCCATGGATTCCTTTTACGTTAATCGGTACCATTTACTTATCTGGGACTTGTGGCATTACGAACATTCCTTGGATGTTGCTCGGCGAAGTTTTTCCTTACAAGTAAATTTTTCGTTATATTTAAGATTTTTTTTTAATCATTTTCATATTAGTAATAGAATCACTGATATCCTAGTTTATACGATTAATACGATTATAACAGTACTTATTGATTATAATTAGTAATATTTGCTTTTTTTTGTAAATTTGACTCCAAAATTGATTGGTTCAATTTTACACACATTCAATACTAATTAAATCTGTACACATATTAATTATTCTAAAGTTTAACGGCATAAGATATCTTTAACATTTAAAATTATTTTAAAAAATGGTTTCATTTAAGATTTTATTTTTGTGTTTTTTTAGAATCCGAGGAATCGCGACTGGCTTATGTACAGGAATATTGTACATAACTTTATTCACATTAGCGAAAACATATCTTTTCATTGAAAGTTTTTTAACATTGGAATACACTATGTTTTTATTTAGTTTTATTGGTATTAATGGAATAGTTTATTTATATTTTTATTTACCGGAAACAGAAAATAAAACATTATTAGAGATCGAAGAACATTTTTCATCAAACTCAAAAAGATAAAAGTAATGATGTTGCTCTTTTTATAATAAAATTATTTATATTTTCTAGTTTTTTTTTTTTTTGGTCCGTCAGCCTATATGTGTATATTGGACAAACGTGGTTTATTAGTTGAATTAGCTTATTGATTACGATTATTTTTATCGTAAATTATTTTTATAAATTATGACTTATGAGCAAATTCTGATAGAATTATTTTTAATAAAAATGAAAAAATATATTCAACGTCAAAAGGATGAGATGAGTAAGATTTAACTTAAACGGTAGTGCCACCACCGATCCACCGTGATCCATAAATTTATTTTACTATATATCTATATTATCACATGCGTTATTATCATATGAGGAGTTTCAAATATTTATATTTTAATTTAATTTTTATAACTTTCATTAATCACCTAATACACATAATACAGTAAACGTTGTTTGAAAAGCCCCTCCAAGTCATAAACTGAAATTGCGCCTGTGGACTACACCCAATTCGCCGACAATAATTGTAAGCTTATACTTTTGACTCTAATATATTTCACGAGTATTTCCGAAATACTGTTTCACTGTTTCACAGTATTATAAGTATTTCAAAGGGTACAGTTGACGACTGAACGGATGCACAAACTCATTAAGTGACGTTTTATTGGTTTTTGATATAATACGCGTGCAAAGTGATGAATTATAGTGACATGTTCAACCTGATTTTCACAGTGTAAATTTAATACAGTGTAACAATATCCATCCACAATAATATCGGTGAAAAAAAATCACCAACATTATCTCTATGATCATAGCAACGCTATCGAAATATGAATTCTTAATGATATTATCAAATAGGTTTAGTGTACGTATATAAATGATCAACAGTGACTTCACAATGAAGAAAACAATTACATTGTGAATACATTAGGCAGCTCACGAAATTGTTGTACCGTTTCGTTCCCAATAATATAAGCTATAATGAATAAATAATGATTGATTATATTTAATAATTATAATATTAATAATAATCATTGGTTGCATTATTCGTTTCCGTCAATAATTAATAGTGTGCAGTGCGATTACTGAAAATTAAAAATTTAAATTTTTTATAATTTCATGCATTTAATTGCGTTGGTTATCTGCTTGTGAGTATATACGCATATAATGTATACGTGCAACATCCATATATGAATTAACTATTCTGTGGCTCTGTTATAATAGCACACACAAATAATACTTGTACAAATGTATTAAAAATAATACGAGCTGGTATTTTTAGCAGTTGATTTTATATTTTCATATATAATTTAAAATACATGATTGTTTAACTTCTTTTTTATGTCTAATAAAAACATGAACAAAGATGAACAACGGCCCGAAAAATATGGACTTAAGTCTACGATATCACAAGTCAGTAAACTATTCACTAAAAGACTTTTACAAAATAATATGTTAATAGCTAGTTAATGTATAATATGCACGAATACATGAAATATTACAGTCATTTGCCACCATAGCCCAAAGTTTTCTATTTATTGGATTGGGAATGAATATATCGATGCCGGCACTAGTCATTCAAGATTTATATCAAAAATCTAATGGTGATTTCTCAATAACGATAACTGAGGCTTCGTGGTACGGTAAGTCCATTCGTTCAATTTTTATTATTGAAAAATAAAAAATAACATAATATTATGTTAAACAATATTGTCTCAGTCGGGCCGATGAGTATCAAATCCTAAGTGTGTTGAAGTTAAAGATTGTTTAAGAAAACTATTGAAAACGTATCGAACAAAATATCAAGTACCTATTGCTTATAATTTATAAATTATAACATATTATTATGTTTAAAACGGTAAAAAAAATAAATAAAACGTAAACGCGACGTACTTATATTGATAATAAAATTACAAATTTCGAACGAATATACATGCATTGATGAAAATTTTTTGCAAAGAGCACGAGTATCAGAATAGAAGCAAAAAAGAGCACAACAAATACCTAAATTCATAGCACAAACATAACATATCATAACATAAAATAAGGTTCTATAAAATAAATAGCTTCAACAAAAGAGAATACTGATATTGGTAAGTTGTACCGATAAACTGATAACTCTAATTATAAATTATAATCACAACAAAAACACTTCGTCGAATTTTGTGTAAAAAATTGGCTAAGTAAAAACATCATTGTAAAACCAATAAGTTGACTTATTTATAGACAATTTAAATTTTCGACTTTTGTAAGTTTTTTTTTTGAAATATCTATAACATTTTTTTGGCTATCCGAAAACTCTTGAAAATTTAATGCAAGGTTGATTATAAGTTATACTTATCGCAACTAAAAAATATCGGAGATCGTTTTACTCAAATTTTATTTATAAGCCTATAAATTTCAAATTTGTGTAAAATGTGTCAAAATCATGCTAATTTGCAAGTTATTTTGTAGATAAAAATTCATAAAATTTATTCTGTTTAGGTATACTTAAGGTTCAAAATTTTAACACTGGGTTATCCATAAGCTACTCTTCAAAAAGCTATAAAACAATTTCTATTGGACTTTAAGAAAAAAACTTTATGACCATTTGAAATTTCAATTTTTACGAAATTGCATACTATTGCATTATATTTAAATTTAAATATAAAATACTATATTATTATATACCTATTTTAGACCAACATCATCTCCGATCAGAATCGCGGTGAAACACTATTGCGCCCGTCCTACCTTTTTACATGCAAAAAACGTAACACGATTGCGCCCAGCAAATCTGCACGATTGCGCCCATTTTACCTTTTTACCTACAAAAAACGCAACACGATTGCACTCCGTGAAATATATGTCTTGCCCTTATAAATATAGGTCTTTGCCCAATACACTTTTTAAAAATACAGTCGATAGTTTATAATACAGACCATGTTCGACTGTATTTACTATATATTTATCAATTTTCCTTCCCAATTTTACAGGCTTAAGACTGACAATCCATTTTTAATAAAATAAAAAGATATGACTTTAAAGGTTACTTGTATTTACTTATTAATTGTAGTAACATTTTATAAATCTGTATTAATTACGTTCAATAAGCAAAATTGATGTGATAAGAAATTAATAACATGATGAAGGAATAACCCATCAGTAATATAATTTTTTTAAGTTTTAAAGCATGTAGATCAACTAAAAATTTTTATATTTCAATCTTGTATGGGCCCTGGGGCCCCCACAACCTTAAATCCGGCCCTGGATATATTATATACAGATAAGATAATTTAATATTATCTCGTATAAGTTCCTATATACAATATACCTAATAATAATTACTAAAATACCCGATTATTACTTATTACTTAGCTTATGCCTTATAGGATATCGATCTTGAATTGTATGTCTTGTATGGGAGACATATATTTTGACATATATTTCACAAAGCGCAATCGTTTAGCATTTTTTATAAGTAAAAAGGTAAAACGGGCGTAATCGTTCTGATTTGCTGGGCGCAATCGTATTACGTTTTTTTGCATGTAAAAAGGTAAGACGAGC
Organism: Chaitophorus viminalis; assembly: GCA_025469195.1. NCBI lineage: Eukaryota > Metazoa > Arthropoda > Insecta > Hemiptera > Aphididae > Chaitophorus > Chaitophorus viminalis. The sequence goes on from JAIPRK010000128.1 coordinate 11,207, forward strand.
GCAATCGTGTTACAGCCCAGAATCGTTATTCTTATACAATGATACCTATCATTGCATTCAACCTGAACAAATCCATTGTAATGACCTATCCTATGAACGAGGTGTACTCCACCACCAACTGTACAGCAGAGCGAGGCCCATCCGGTTCATTTGTTTCATTTAGAATCTAAAAAATCTGTAATTTCAAAATTAGTCATCAAAATCTTTAAACGCTAAAAATATGTGATATAAATAAATACTATGTAAATTGAATTTATGTACGTTTACTTTGTTTCAATAATCTATTTACTTGGTGAGGAATTATTTTGATCAGTACATAATTGTCTACTATAATATTTTTAATTTATAATTTCCTCACTATTTTGTTCATCTTGTATTGTATGAAGCATTTGTTTATGATATCACATCTTTGTAGTGCTTAAAGATTTTGATGATGAATTTTGAATTTACAGTTTTTTTAGATACTAAATGAAGCGAAAGATTTATTGGTTTTAAAATGATTGTTTTTTCTTGTTTTTTTTTTTCTACTTTTATTTACTTAGCCATTTTTTTACACGGAATTCGACGAAGTGTTTTTGTTGTGATATCACCAATTTTTATCATCAATACCTCAATACATTTTTATTGATTTTGTTTTTCAAAAATTAACAAATAAACGTCTTTGTCACCACTAGACTTTTTTTCTTTGTTAGAAATAAGATCATTACATCTAAACATTCTAAACCAATGATTTGATTTTTTTTATTAAACATGTATAATAATTCCTCATGATGACAAATCGCAAAAAATAAACTACGTTTCTTCATCAATGTTAAAGGATATTGTTGACAAAGATATTTATGATATGTTATACATTTTTTCTTGTAGTTCATAAATTGTCTTAAATATTTCTATTTATAACTTTTTTTTTAATATAAGAAAGAATTATTATATTAAATATTTAATATATTAAAGAATTAAGAAGTATTATTGTACGCTATTTTTTCTGGCCATATTGGTTGATTTAAGCATGTCGTCAGAATGTATTCTAACAGAACCCAAAGACTATTGCCTATTTAATAGAGTTCATTGGTCAATTTGTCCATTTTTCAATATGTCCATGAAATGACAACACTACATTTGACTTGATTTTTTTTTTTTAGGAGATCGTTGAGACAAAAATTTCTTAGTTGAATTTATTTTATCACTATAGTTTTGTTAACAATAGGAAACTTCTTTTTTTTTTATTTAATAAGTACATATTTTTATTTTGAATTCTCTTTTTGTACATTTGAGTTGGCATATTTTAAACTACAAACTCTAAGGATTTAGTGATAATAATAGTAAAATAATAGTAGCTAATCAGTATGATAATATATTTTCATATTACTTTGTTCGGTTATAGGTAGCTTGTTGTTAATACTGCATCCATTTGGATGTTTTCTATCGGGAATCCTGCAAGGAAAGATCGGTAAAAAACGTTGCATGCTAATCGCCAACGTACCCAGTATTATGGCATGGATATTACTGAATTCGGCCAACTCTTCGGTGTTCCTGTGCGCGTCCGCGTTACTGATGGGATTCAGCTCGGGATTCGGTGCGGGCTCAACATCATCGTACGTGGGCGAGATATCCGAGCCGAGACTCAGAGGATCGTTGAGCTCTTTGGGAAGCATGGCGGCCCGAATCGGATCGTTGTCCATATACGTGATGGGCTCATTCTTCGACTGGAGGACCGTCGCTTTGCTGAGCGTATCCCAGCCTATAATATGCATATGTCTCATTGTTTTTGTACGCACACGCACACATATGGCGCAAAGAAATTGAGTCTTGCGTTACAACTGCAACTGTCATTTTTTATTTTCAGATACCGGAATCACCCATTTGGTTGTTGGCGAAGGGCAAAACCGGTGAAGCCGAAAAGGCCATGTGCTGGCTGCGGGGATGGGCAGAACCGGAAACGATCGAAAACGAATTCCAGCAACTCATCCATTACAATGAAGTGTCCGGAACTTGTGGTAGCAAGGTTCAATCCACGGAGAAACATAAGGGTTTATGGGCAAAACTGGCCCAATTCAAGGAGCCGTCCGTTTACAAGCCGATGAAATTGATTATGGTGTTATTTTTCATAGCGTACGTGGTCAACATATTTCCAACCAGACCGTTTATCACGAAAATTATGACGGAAATCCATCTCGTAGACAATCAAAACGAATTATTGGTACGGTATATGTTGCAGTGTTTGAATGGTTATTGCAGTTGAAAACTAATCGAAAACTAAATCATTTACAGGTTATTCTCACTGGCCTTGCCGGCTTGGGAACTTTTACATCGATCGCAACCGTGCACCGAGTAGGAAAAAGGATTTTAACATTTACAACGATATCCATAAACACTTTTATGCTGATCTCACTTGGAATATACATCATAGCGACCAAAAATAACTACATGATGCCTTTACCTTGTATTTCGTTATCGATACTGTGTAGCATTTACTTTTTCGGAGCTTGTGGCATTTTGTGCATGCCTTGGATGATGCTGATCGAAGTTTTTCCGAACAAGTAATGATCACAATTTTTTTGACTTGTCAAATAATATCTCAATTTGCATTTATGTTGAATGTGTACACAATTATTATTGCAACCGTTATTGGCATGAATTATTGGATTAAGTATCAATATTACTACTCTTTATATACCTATCTTCATTATCGATACAACAAGAATCAACTCAATAATATTAATATTTTTTTTCTGTTTACAGGAGTAGAGGAATAGCTACTAGTATGTGTACAGCGTTGGCTTACATAATTTTATTCTCATTAACAAAATTGTATCTATCGATTGAGATGTTTTTAAGTTTAGAATATACAATGATTCTCTTTGGATGCATTGGAATCATTGGACAAATCTATTTCTACTTTAATCTACCAGAAACGAAAAATAAAACCCTATTAGAGATTGAAGAATATTTTGTAAAAAATTAAAAATATAGAACAAACATTCAAGTTTTTAGATTTAGGTAAAGATATTTATGCTTTTATTATATATACTCGACAATGCTAATACTAATAGACAATATAAATACTTCAGTTTACCGAAATATTGAAATGAGGCTAAAAATTTAAGACAACGCTGTTATAAATTGTTTTACTCTGATAGTGGTTACCCATAATATGTTTCAAATACTACAGATGATCTATTTTATAACTTGATTATTTCGTTCACATAATCGTCATGTATTCAATTGTTCGTATTATTCTTTTAGGCGATAATTTTTAAAGAAACATTTTTAGTTAATATAAATAACAGTTCGGTTTCTGATTTAATGTTCAGAATTACTTCAATAACTTGTAACAGTTGGATCATACGTAATCTGTATAGGGCAGTAGAATTTTTATTTATACGGAGAGTGTTACTGTGGTGAGTGTAGCGGAGTCACGGTTAGCAAGGCAGACTTGAAGATCCAAATAAATACGACGATTGAAATAATGCAATACTCAATTGCCTTAAGGCAGTCAACGTTCTCCCTTACATGTCAATCCATTCTTCCTTTCAAATATTGTCTTATTATATATTATTTTGTTTATATTATTATTATTTTTGTATTTATTTTAATGATGAGTATATCCTATGTAACTTTGGAGAATTGTTTTTTGTTCATAGTATACATATTCTATAGTAGAAAATATTAGAAAATTATTTGGTAATACTAAATAATATATTTACATTATATTTCATATTACATATTTTTACATTGTTTGAACAATTTTTGCTTTTTTAAAAAATTTTCAAAAATATCATAAATAATACTTAGAAATTAAGTAATACCTATATAAATTCTATTATCGAAATTGGTGATTAAGTAGTTTAATGTTTTAGTATTAGTACTCGTAAAAAGTGTAGAGATATAGTGTGTGAAACTTTAAATTATCTGTTTCGATTCGATAACTTGATATTGATGGTTCTTTATCCAGAAAAACTTATATAACTTGAAAACAGATTACATGTACCTATATTAAAGTGAAATAGAAACGTTAATTGTAAATAATTGTAAAACACAGTGTAATGTGAATAACAATATATATGTTTTAAATCTAAATCTTTAATGAATTTTAAAAGATTAGATTTTTTTTTTTATTTAGAAAAGCTATATTTACAATCTATACATAAGCACAATAAGTAAATTTGATAAAAATAATATATAATATGTCTTGAAATCTCGTGAGGGGGGAAAACCGTTCATCAACAGTACCTTCTATTTGGCTTGGTGGGTTCAATTATAGAGACCGTATTTTTTTTTTTTTTTATTTTTTTTTTATTTATTTATTTTTTTATCAGGCAAGGGCGTCTCTTGACCATTTTCTTTTTAACTTCCTTGGGGGGGTTACTGGGTATGGTTATAGAGGACATGTGGGAAATAAGAGGATTTTGGTTTGAGTGAAGTTTGGAGTGGAATTTTTTGTAATGACGAGTTGCTATTTCGTTTACTCTTGGAATTTGTAGGTCTTTATGTAATGCGTCGTTGGTCATATACCATGGGGCTCCAGTTATTTGTCTATTACATATAGATTGGAACGCTTGTATGGGTCTTATGTTAAATGGTTTGACTTGGCCCCAGATTTGAATACCATATGACCAGAAGATTAGATTTAAATAATATTTTAGTGTCTTGGCCAAGATAAATATCATTCATACTTAGTCAATAATTGTAAAATCGTCTATAGCAACGAATTCATTATTTTTTGCGTGTTAAATGTTTGACAATATTGTCCAGTCTGTGTATTCGGATCTAAGTTGTCAATTTATACGATAAATTATTCTATGTTCTATTAACTAGAAAAATTTATTTGAAATTAAGCAAACAATTCCTATTTGACGTTCTACATTTATAACAGAATAGTTTTTGTGAAAAGATGGCTATAATTTATGATATCAAATTGTAAGTATATTTATATAATACATTATTACAATACAGTAAATTTTTTTGATTTTTGGATTATAACATTTTCTACAATGATAAGTATCGTGTTTTCATTTTCAGCCCGCAATGTAAACATATTCTTGTTAAGACAAGAACATTATTCAGAAAATGCACGGGTTGCAAAACATTCAAATGGCCGTGGTCAAAAGTTGTTGGCTGCATAAGTAAGTTTATAATCGTTTTGTCAAAAAAAGTCGATGGCAATTTACTATATAATATGTACTGTTATTGTATTATTTCGCAGAATGCATGAAAGTCTGGCACAAGCGATGCCAGCCTCAAATGGCCAAACCAATGAATATTACAGTTAAACAAGATACTGCTACACTACAGACCCCCTTACAGACTTGTATTTACCGAAATATTTCTGGTGAGGACGCAGTCGTAAGGGGGGAGGGCGTCATACAGGCAAACTGTCCAAATTCCGTCGTCATCATTACGAAATATATGGGAAGGTTTTCTGACTGTCACCGTCGTCCGCTAAGTTTGGACAAACCGATTGCTATCACGTGGACTTTTTTTTACTTGGAATCAAGGAGCTACGTGCTGCACGCCCACCTGCAATTGCAGTACTGGTTGCCGGTGTTCGGTCACCCGAAAAATGAACTCAATTATAAAAACACCGTGCCATCAAAACAGTCAACCTGCACATCGGCCATCGCATATGTATCACCATCGGACACTTCGCCGTTGGACACTGCAGTTGAAGCCGTAGCAACTAAACATACAAAAACCAGCCAATGTACGAGACACAATTGTAAAAGCCGTCGATGTCAGCAGCGTCAATTGCGCGCTGAGAAAATTAACATCGACTATAACACCAACGGTAGAGATTTAGATTTTTTTATAACCATATTTATTCCTTATCACGCATTAGTCAGTTGGCAAAATGTATTATACTTAATATAACTTTAGATTTTTTTGCTTTTTTGGCTATATCGACATAAATTATGAAACATTTTTTCCGTTTGAATCGATTAAATCTTTCCGGTATGATTCAAGTGTATATATACGTTTATTAAAATTCATTAGCATATTGCTATCGTCATGGCAATATCGTAGCGATATTATAATTATGCAATTCAAATAAAACATATGATTTTAAATATTATTTATTTATTTATATATCCTATTATATTTTATAGAAAACTTAGGCATTATGTAAAATGTTAATGTTTTTGTTTTAGGTAAAATAGAAAACAAACAAAATCAGACAAATCTGTTTGAATTTAAGACTCCTGCAGATCTGATATCGTGTACATCGGCCACTGCAGATGTTGCACCACTGTTGATTTCACCGTTAGCCACTGCAGTCATGGCCCCACAAACTAACAATACGAAAAACACCCAATGCAGACGAATAAATTGTAAAAGCCGTCGCTGTTGCCAACGTCAAATTCACGCCGAGCTTGAAAAACCCCAACAGTAGTGGTTAAGACTATTTAACTATCTTTTTATTCATTATTGCACATAAGCCAGTTGGCAAAATGTGTTTAAATTTCAATTCCTTCAATATTTTGCCATTGTGGCCATATCGAAATTAATCATTATATTATATTTGTATTTATAATTACAATTAAGTATATTTACAAATTTTTTTCGTATATTACCACTGTTTGAACTGAGATAATCGTTCCGATACTTATTGAGTGTTCATATATGTGTATTATAATATATTCTTATATTATAACTATGCTGTGTTTTATTATTTTGAACAGAACCACAATTTCTAACCTGAATACGTCATTATAATATAATAATAATATATCATTATAATATTGAGTATGGTAAATTTTGAAATCATATCTTAAATGTAATATTTCAACTATAAAGCTGTGATATACTGTCGTAAACGTCAACGTCAACTTCACGCTGATCTTGAGCAATGCCAACAGTAGTAGTAGTTAAGACTTTTTTCCGTTTGAACTGAGAAAATCATTCCAGTGTATATATACGTTGATTATCAATAAAATTTGTAAATAATAAATAATTGATATTTCAATGTTTTTTTCCTAAAAAATTAATTATTTACCGATGAAATTATACGAGTATAGAATTATGTAAGTACACTGTACAGTGTAGTTATAGGATCATGGGCTAGATATATTTTCTATATAATACAGGAACAAATAATCAACGATTGATTGTGTATTGACCGAATTCATTTTCACTATGTAAGTGATGAAATCTAACAGATGGAAATTTAAAACAGTTTAATTGTTTTCATACACTATGACTATGCTGTCAGTGAATTAACATTCCGCACGATTATCTCGTTGAAAATGGCTACGTAATCAAAAAATGAATACTTAATCATATCAAATAGGTTTAGTGTATAATTATAAGTGGTCAATTGCGTCTTCAGTAAAAAAAAAAAAAAAACATTTAATTTTCGAATAAATTGTTGTGCATCCAGTCGATTATGCAACTCACGAAATGTTGTTCCGTTTTATTTCCTTTTTTTTTTTGGATGATGGCATTATTCGTTTCCATCAATAATTAAAAGTAAACACCACCATTTTTATGAATTTAACCTAAAAGGTATTATAATTTATAATTAATTCCTAGCGTGCAATCGAGCTATCAATTCGTATATACATACAAATAGTGTACATATTTGTTGCACTTTTTTAATAAATGTCTAATAAAAACGCGAACAAAGATGAACAACGGCCCGAAAAATATGGATTCAAATCGACGATAGCACAAGTAAATAAACTACTCGTTGAAAAACTTTTGTATACGAATGAGTTTATAGCTGGTTAATATATATATTATATATGCATGAATTATGTGAAAAATTACAGTCATTTGCCGCCCTAGCACAAAGTTTTCTATCTATTGGATTAGGAATGAATCTAACGATGCCCGTATTAGTCATTCGTGATTTGTATAAAAAATCTAATAACGATTTCTCAATAACAATAACCGAGGCTTCGTGGTATGGTAAGTCTATTCGTTCAATTTTTATCATAGAAATATAATCAATAACATAATGTTATAATATTATAATAATATAATCCCAGTTAGACCGATGGGTTTCAAATCCTGTGTCTATGTCTGTGTTCTGTGCCCAAATGTGTATTGTGGCTAAAAGTAGTTTAAGAAAACTGTCGGAACGAATTGAACAAAATATTAAGTACCTATTGCTTATAATTTATAAATTATAATTTAGTATGTTTTGATTAGTCGAAAAAATTCTGATTTACTCATCACTTATTACCTTTACCAGTTCAGTGGTGGATTTGAGGGGTAATTCATAAATACAATATGTATCTGAAATTGAAATTTTTGTTTTATTTTTTGTTTTTAAAGGCAAGATTGAAGAAGGAATAAAAATAATAAACAATATTTATTAATAATTTTCAATATCAGGTTTTTAATGCAAAATCAAGTTTTCTAAGAATATATTTAATGGCATAAATGCAAGCATATTTTAAGGGTTTTTATGAACATGAAGTCCTATAATTATGACTTATACCTACTAATTATAATTATTGTTATAAACAAATATAGTTTGTTATTTTATATACAATGACAGAGTAAAATCATTTTATCCCAGAGAGTCTGTGATTCTACTGCCAAGTAGCTCCACTGTACTATTATCACTTATTTTTTATCAAATAAATTCAATATTTTGTTCGCTGTGGTAAAAGAATCGATTGATAAATGCTGATTGCTGAATAATTTTATTTTCATTGTTGCATTTTACATATATTACATAAAAGTAAATAATAATTAATTTAATTGTACCAATGTTAACAATAGTCTAATACGAGTAGTAGAAATAATAAATTATTGAGCAATAATATACTATTTAAATTTGGATAATGATTAAAAAATAAGAAACGAAGAACTTTATATTATTATATTATTTCTGCAATAAAAGACCTTATTAAAAACTAACTATTAGAAATGAAAGGTTTTAAAACATTTATTTTTAGGCTTTTTCTATACAGCTTTAGAATTATTTAGTCAACAAATTTATAGACGTAAGTATAAAAATTCAGAGAATGGAATTATTATTTACTGGTAACTAATTTTTGAAAAATTTTATCCCTAAATGTTGATTTGCGAGTAATGAACTAAGAACGTGTCCAGTAGTCTAGAACTTCTCGATATTATTAAAAAGTACTTTCAGTGTAAAAAAAATTAAAATGTATTGTGTATTAGAACAAATTTGGACTTCCTCACACCAGGAAATTTTTATGCAGTTATATCCATGCTAGTACCTATAATTCTATGATTAAAATTCGCCCCCTCCTTAAATGAGCTTTAGATCCACTAATATACCTACTTCATTATATAATCACAAAATACAATGGTAAAATAGGTGAGACGGTGCAACAGCTGTACAACTTACATTAATCTGCGACGTGTTAGAGCACAGATTTTATAAGTTAGAACCTTAGAAGTGTAACAAATGGTTATTTTTAATTAGTATGCTATTTTGGATGTCACCATTAATGACAATCTCTTGCCACTTATTTGCTTTTTATATGCGTCTCCAGCAGTACCTATTCTAGGTAGAAGAATAAAAATGTAGATTATAATCTCTACTAGCTTTAAGTATCATACTATTACTTTTCATGCCTGATGGTTTTTAAATTAATATCGGTATGAAAAAATTGTTTCATATTATACTTTGTTCGGTTGCAGGTAGCTTGATATTTATAGTGTACCCATTTGGATGTTTTCTATCGGGAATCCTGCAAGGAAAGATCGGTAAAAAACGTTGCATGTTAATCTCCAACGTTCCCAGTATTATGGCATGGGTATTACTGCATTTGGCCAATTCGTCGGTGTCCTTATACGCGTCCGTGTTACTACCAGGATTCAGTGCGGGATTCGGTTCGGGCTCAACATCTTCGTACGTGTCTGAGATATCCGAGCCGAGACTCAGGGGATTGTTGGGCTCGTTGGGAAGCACAGCGGCTCGAGTCGGATCGTTGTCCATATACGTAATGGATTTCTTTTTCGATTGGAGGACCGTCGCTTTGCTGAGCGCATCCCACCCGATTGTTTGCATATGTCTCATTGTTTTTGTACGCACAAGCTTGCTCGATTTGGCGAAAAGAAATCGAATCGTGCGTTATGAGTGCAGCTATCGTTTTTCTTTTCCAGATACCTGAATCTCCCATTTGGTTGTTAGCGAAGGGCAAAACCGATGAAGCTGAAAAGGCCATGTGCTGGCTACGGGGATGGGTGGAACCGGAAACGATAAAACACGAGTTCCAGGAGCTCATCCATTACAATGAAGTGTCCGGAACCTTTGGGATCAAGGTCCAATCTACTGAGAAACATAAGGGCTTACTTGCGAAATTCGCCCAATTCAAGGAGCCGTCCGTTTACAGGCCAATGAAATTGATGATGGCGTTATTTTTCGTGTCTTATGTGGTCTGCATTTTCCCCACCAGACCGTTTATCACGAAAATAATGACGGAAATCGATCTCGTAGACAATCAAAACGAATCATTGGTACCGCATACGCTTCAGTGTTTCAATGGTTATTTCAATTGAAATCTAATCGAAGACAATCATTTTCAGATTATTCTCACAGCCCTTGGTGGTTTGGGGAGTGTTATATCGATGGTGACTATGCACCGAGTAGGAAGAAGGATTTTGATATTTACAACGATATCCATAAACACTTTTATGTTGATCTCGCTCGGAACGTACATCATAGCGACCAAAAATAACTACATTATGCCGTTACCGTGTATTTCGTTATCGATACTGTGTAGTATTTACTTCTCCGGTGCTTGTGGCATATCTTGCATGCCTTGGGTATTGCTGATCGAAGTTTTCCCAAACAAGTAATGTTCATTATACATTTTTAAATGCTTTACTTACAATATATCGATAAGTTTTAATTTTGAATATAAGCTAAATTATTTTAAAACTTGTCTGCAATATATTTATGTATTAAACGGTTGAGATGTTCTATCTGAAAAATTTGTTTATTGAACGATTTATTAAAATATTCTGAATCCCAATCGGTTATGGACGTTATGGTTAAACAAATTTCATTTTAATTGTAAATTTAAAAGTATAATTATATTGTTCCATGGTGCGTTCGATATTAGAGTATGGAACAATAATTTGGAATCCTTATCAACTTAATCACATTAGCCGTCTTGATACTGTACAATCTAATTTCTTGAGATATTTATCTTTCAAGTTTTTAACCAATTGTTTAACAAAGGAACTTGCAATGAAGTTAGGTCTTCATTCACTCTCCTCCAGACGTAAATTTAATAATACTTCTTTTATTCATAAATTGTTTAATAATAATATTCAGTGTCCGAAATACTTGATCAAATCGGTTTGGCAATTCCAACTTTTTATAGTAAATCAAAAAATGTTTTTTATGAGTCATTCCACAGACAATCTTATAGTTTTAATGAACCCAAAAGTTGTATACTTCGAGCTTACAAAAGCCTCGATAGCTTCGACTTCAACTATGGTTCTGAATCTAAACTTCGTAATTTATGCTTGGATTTTAATTTATAATATAAATCATTATCTTTTTCTTTATTATTTTATTTTTTTATTTTTTTCTCTTAATTTATCTATCTAAAGTATATACTTCCATATTTACTAGAATAATGTTATTATTATGTTTAAAAATATATATACATATATATGTATGTATGTATTACTATTCAATTTTTTATCTTACTTTATTTCAATTCATTGTACACTCTTTTGCCTCCGGGCGTAAAAATATAAATATAAAAAAATAATATGCAATTACCTATATTACTATATTTACATAGGAAATTTAATATATGATGTATTATCGTATTTTTAGAAACGTACAACCCTTACGTCATGATACCCTATTCACGATGTCTGCTAATATATTTAATTCATTTCCACCAAACCTTCAGTTATTATTAAATTATGCTTATTTTAAGAATATAAATCTCAATACACATACGTATTTCATTCCTAAATAATGTAATACAAGTGTAGTCACTAGTGAATAATATTATTGCTATTTGCTACCATTGATGGCATGAAAAAAAATATCGAATATCAACTATTTCTCATTCTATGTCTATCTTGTTTTTCGATACTACAAGAATTTGCTCAATAATATTTATATATTTTTTTGTTTACAGAAGTAGAGGAATAGCTACTAGTATGTGTACAGCATTAGCCTACATCATTTTATTCTTATTAACAAAATCGTATTTATCGATTGAGATGTTTTTAAGTTTAGAATACACAATGATTCTCTTTGGATGCGTTGGAATCATTGGATTAATCTATTTTTACTTTAATTTACCAGAAACGAAAAATAAAACCCTATTAGTGATTGAAGAATATTTTGCAACACGTGAAAAAAGATGATAAACGAAACATTTATGTTTTTAGATTTAGTTAAAGGTATTTACAAATATTTTTTATTATAGTTGGGCGATGTGAATAATGATAACTAAGGAAGAGGACTTGTAACATTTGAATATTTGTTTTACGCAGTCACAAATATAGCACAGTACCTACAATACCAATTATCAATAAGTTTCATGCTTTCACAAAGCTAGTTTTGAAATTTTATTTTGCATATAAATGCACATTTTAAGTATCTACTTTTTGTTTTAGGACATATTTAGCGTAATTCAATTTTTTCCATACCGACATTATTATTTCAGGTAATACAATCAAAATGTTTGGATAAAAATTTATTTATTTATAATTACGTATAATTTGCTTTTGAGTGTCCTCGGGCACATGTATATCATAAAAACCTGAATCGTCGATAAAGCAATAGTATTAATTTGATGTAATAAGTTTTATTGATAGATAAAGTAGGTAATTATTTGGATTTATTTTAAAGCCCATTATTTTATTAATGCTTTTAAATTAAATTGCAAAAAAAATTTCAAGTGGATATTATAGAGTTTTAAAGTGTATAAATACTTGTTTATTTAGTATTTTTTTAGAGCTATAAGTTCTCTACCTTACTAATAAAGTGATAACTGAAATTAATGATACTTATTCTTAGCAAGTTATTTAAATTAAGTAAGAAAATTAAAACAACACTATTGTAGAGTGTTACACTCTGATATGAAATTGGTCACCCATTATATTATGTTCCAAGCAGTGGCGTGGCAAAGGTATTATTTTGGAGCAATTGCTCCTTCAAAATTTTTGGGGGGTGGGTGGTGGTACCCTTGCCACAAAATACAGTGGTGACTAGGTTTATTATAGAGAATAGAAATATACTACGTGTACTACAAAATAACTTGCAAATTATCGCGTATTTGACATATTTCATAAGAATTTGAACTTTATTGGCTTATAAAAAAAGTTAAGTGAAATAAGGCTAACCTGTCCTTGTATACATTTTTGCTACTCATAAAAAATGAGTTCAACACGCCTATGGTTTCAAGTACTTCAGTTGATTCTTTTCAGAACATGGATATTTTGTTCACACAATTGTCATGTAATCGGTTGTTAATTTTATTTCTTTTATAACAGATTGAATGTTAAGAAATACTTCAATAACTTGTAACAGTTGGAACACATGTGAACTGTGTCGGGCTGTATAATTTTTTATTAAAATTCCTACGAATTGTATTACCTACCTTCGTGACTTCATGAGTGTAGCGGAGATATGGTTAGTAAGGCGGCTGCGAAGATCAACGTTCTTCTAGTCTCTTATCCTCACATCAATCCATTCTATTGATCAAATATTGTCTTGTTTTATATTATTATGTTTATATTATTGTTGTTTTGTATTTATTTTTATAATGTGAACTTATTATTTAAATATACTATACATATCAGTATACATATAATTTAGTACAAAATATTGAAAAAATATTTAAAAATGTTAAATGAAATATAATACATATATTTCGTTTTATATACTTTTACATTATTTGAAATATTCTTGCTCATTATAAAAAATATATCAAAAATGTATTAAATATGTATACAGATTACATGTACCTATATTAAAGTGAAATAGAAACGTTAATTGTAAATAATTGTATAACAAAATATAATGTGGATAACAATATATATGTTTTACATCTAAATCTTTAATAAATTTTAAAAGATTAGCTTTAAATAATATTTTAGTGTCTTGGCCAAGATAAATATCATTCATACTTAGTCAATAATTGTAAAATCGTCTATAGCAACGAATTCATTATTTTTTGCGTGTTAAATGTTTGACAATATTGTCCAGTCTGTGTATTCGGATCTAAGTTGTCAATTTATACGATAAATTATTCTATGTTCTATTAACTAGAAAAATTTATTTGAAATTAAGCAAACAATTCCTATTTGACGTTCTACATTTATAACAGAATAGTTTTTGTGAAAAGATGGCTATAATTTATGATATCAAATTGTAAGTATATTTATATAATACATTATTACAATACAGTAAATTTTTTTGATTTTTGGATTATAACATTTTCTACAATGATAAGTATCGTGTTTTCATTTTCAGCCCGCAATGTAAACATATTCTTGTTAAGACAAGAACATTATTCAGAAAATGCACGGGTTGCAAAACATTCAAATGGCCGTGGTCAAAAGTTGTTGGCTGCATAAGTAAGTTTATAATCGTTTTGTCAAAAAAAGTCGATGGCAATTTACTATATAATATGTACTGTTATTGTATTATTTCGCAGAATGCATGAAAGTCTGGCACAAGCGATGCCAGCCTCAAATGGCCAAACCAATGAATATTACAGTTAAACAAGATACTGCTACACTACAGACCCCCTTACAGACTTGTATTTACCGAAATATTTCTGGTGAGGACGCAGTCGTAAGGGGGGAGGGCGTCATACAGGCAAACTGTCCAAATTCCGTCGTCATCATTACGAAATATATGGGAAGGTTTTCTGACTGTCACCGTCGTCCGCTAAGTTTGGACAAACCGATTGCTATCACGTGGACTTTTTTTTACTTGGAATCAAGGAGCTACGTGCTGCACGCCCACCTGCAATTGCAGTACTGGTTGCCGGTGTTCGGTCACCCGAAAAATGAACTCAATTATAAAAACACCGTGCCATCAAAACAGTCAACCTGCACATCGGCCATCGCATATGTATCACCATCGGACACTTCGCCGTTGGACACTGCAGTTGAAGCCGTAGCAACTAAACATACAAAAACCAGCCAATGTACGAGACACAATTGTAAAAGCCGTCGATGTCAGCAGCGTCAATTGCGCGCTGAGAAAATTAACATCGACTATAACACCAACGGTAGAGATTTAGATTTTTTTATAACCATATTTATTCCTTATCACGCATTAGTCAGTTGGCAAAATGTATTATACTTAATATAACTTTAGATTTTTTTGCTTTTTTGGCTATATCGACATAAATTATGAAACATTTTTTCCGTTTGAATCGATTAAATCTTTCCGGTATGATTCAAGTGTATATATACGTTTATTAAAATTCATTAGCATATTGCTATCGTCATGGCAATATCGTAGCGATATTATAATTATGCAATTTAAATAAAACATATGATTTTAAATATTATTTATTTATTTATATATCCTATTATATTTTATAGAAAACTTAGGCATTATGTAAAATGTTAATGTTTTTGTTTTAGGTAAAATAGAAAACAAAGAAAAACCGACAAATCTGTTTGAATTTAAGACTCCTGCAGATCAGACATCGCATACATCGGCCACTGCAGATGTTGCACCACTGTTGATTTCACCGTTAGCCATTGCAGTCATGGCCCCACAAACTAACAATACGAAAAACACCCAATGCAGAAGAATAAATTGTAAAAGCCGTCGCTGTCGCCAACGTCAAATTCACACCGAGCTTGAAAAACCCCAACAGTAGTGGTTAAGACTATTTACTATCTTTTAATTCATTATTGCGCATAAGCCAGTTGGCAAAATGTGTTTAAATTTCAATTCCTTCGATATTTTGCCATTGTGGCCATATCGAAATTAATCATTATATTATATTTGTATTTATAATTACAATTAAGTATATTTACAAATTTTTTTCGTATATTACCACCGTTTGAACTGAGATAATCGTTCCGGTACTTATCAAGTGTTCATATATTCTTATATTAGAACTATGCTGTGTTTTATTATTTTGATCAGAACCATAATTTCTAATTTGAATACGTCATTATAATATAATAATAATATATCATTATAATATTGAGTATATGGTAAATTTTGAAATTATTTCTTAAGTATATATTAATATTAATATTCCAACTATAAAGTAGGAAGTTGAACCTACAATGTCGATGAAAAAAAATGTACGGCATAAAAAACAAAAATTTCACTATTGATATTAGTATGGAAAAAATATGTTTGGACAGGTTTTTTTTGGTAAAAAAGTTTATGAGTCACTGAGTCATTTTGGTACTAAATTTCAATTATTTTATAAAAACGTTTTGTAAAAACTATTTCTCTTCATAATCGTCTATCGTAATATCCATTATGGCATTATAATAACCAACTTTATGACCGAGGATATGCAGAAATATATTATATAAAACGGCGCTATGTATAGGCAATCATGGGACACAGCATTTCAAAACAATTTGGGTATTATTATTCCAATAATAGGTTACGTTTAAACAAAATAATTCTCTCTTTCTGTAATATTATTAACGTTATTTCGGAATATTTAATTTAAGGCATGGAAGTTTGTGTACTTTTGCCTTGGGAGTATGTATTGAAAGTACGTCATTTATGGACATCTGGTCCCAATTCTTTAGTAACAGATCGTAATTTAGTACGAGGACGCTTAGTTTCTACGCACAGTAATGATTTTCTTGTTCATTGCAAACTATATTAAATGCTGTGTCCTAACCATTAATGCAATTATAATATTATCTCTAAATAAATGACAATAATTCCTTGCCTGCACAACGTTTCCACAAAATAAAGTTAATAAAATAAACGGTCATCTCCGAGTATTCTATCCATGGTTCTATCTGTGAATTTGTCGGTTGCCTTTTCCAACATTGGATATAACATAATACATTTAACTTATATTATTTATGTGACTCGGTCTTGGTTAATTCCATACTATAATGAGTATTATGTACCTAAACTCAAAATTTGATCGAAGTATAGTAAACAATATGAAGTTAAATATTGAATATTATTGAAGTCCGAACATATCAGATCCTTATAAACTTGCGCATCACTCTATTAGATATAAGTATTGAATAGAAGTAAGATAAACTGATATTCCTTTTATTTTAATTAAATTTGGAATTTTAACGTTGTTGTCAAGGAAATGGTCTTTGGAACGTTTTTGGATAATAGCTGCCACCATTACCCACTACAGGCATTCCAAAAACCTACCATTATATTTATTATTGAGTCTACATCTGATCGGCCACTTGTTGCTAGGCTTTTTTATGGGAGTTTTCCGACTGCCACCGCAACTTTTTACCTTTGATATGGCCGACCACGTGGACTTTCGACGTGGCTATAAAATCGAGCGGCCACTTGTTGCCGGCCCTCCTTGAATGGCAACACTTTTTGCCGGAGTTAAGGCACCCGTCCAATTAGCCCAAATTTGAATACGCTACGCCATCGTCGAGCACCGCAGTACAGACAACACCGAATGATCGAACTCGGTCACTGCAGATGTTGCACCACCGGTGACATCACCGTTGGCCACTGCAGTTATGGTCGCACCAATTGATAGTATAAGAACCAGCCGATGTAGACGCTCACACTGTAAAAGCCTTCGTTGTTTTCGGCGTAAACATAACGCTGACAGAACGTGCAAAAACAACGAAGAAAACAACAACAACAATAGTGGTTTTTTAGAACCATATTTGTTCCTTACCACACCAAAATGTGTTGAACTTATAATTACTTTCGATATTTTGTCATTGTGGGGCCATATCGACATTATATTAGGTATTATATTTTCCGTTTGAACTGATGAACATGTTCCTGTGTGGTTCAAGTGTTCACATACGTTAACTATAATAATATACTAGCATATTATTATTATGCTATTTTTAATATTTTAAATAAGATCGTAGACTGTGAATATTTTATTTTATTTAGAATTTAAAACCTAAAAGTCGGATAAAATATTTTTGAAGTGCAGTTTTGAATTTTTATATTTAAGTATTTCGATGAAAACAATGACATCTCAACAATTTCATAATTGTTCAAACAATTAATTTCGACAACTTTATCAGGTTAACACAATTGCAACAATTTGAAAATAACAGCAGATAAACATTGAGATAATAATATTACAATAATTAATAAGATAGTAATATAGTCCCATACTACACTCTTATTCACTAGTTAACACCTCCTCTCAAGGTTAGGATCTTGTTAATGATCTAGGTTTTTATTTATCATCTATCGTCTCTTTCAAATACTACATAGATGTAACTATTGGGAGGATCCTTAAGATCCGTGGGTTTGTTATAATTACTATTTCATAATTATTTAAAAATATAAAAATACAATAAAAAGTATGTATCAAAAAATGCCAAAAATTAATACAAAATAAAATTGTATTTTATTACTCGGTGTTTGAAATGAACATTGTGCTAGGAAATTAACGTTTTCAGACATTCAGAATACTTAATTCGATAGACCTTTATGAAATTATCGGCCATATACAACATAATATTCATTAAAAACTACGGTGATATTAATTTTTCGTGCAAATGCAGTATTCCAGTAAAGTTTATCAACAACGGATGTCATATTTTTTCACTCTCACACTCCACCCTCGAAGCTCGAAGGTGAATGTTATGAAAGCTGTACAAAAATGTCCATGTATAAAAGAGATTGGGGCTTCATATACATTCATATACATTCTCTACCAAAATAATTTAAACAGAACCAATCAATGGTCTTATAGAATTATTTAAATTCTATCGTGTAGATTATTATTTATCATGTATATTTTGATTTTGACAAATATGGTGTATGTGTTGTGCATATTTTTTTTTTTTTTGAACTCGTAACATTATTTTAAACTTTTAGACTACGCCTTGAGAATACCATAAAAAAAAAATAATAATACTATTTTTATAAACCACAATATTAAACATAATATTAAAGTAATACATACCCAATGGTACTACCTATATAAACAATTAGTTTCGCTGAATGTGATCACTGGTTTATAAAATCAACCATTTATTAGAATCAAAATTAAAAATCCAAACCAAATTTTATATCACTATTGTTAAATTGATCTTTTATTAGAATCACTAAGTATCGGATAGTTAAATCACTTTTGTGAATATTCTTATCGTTTTCATGTTATTAAAAGTTATATAACTTTTATCATATGTACATAAATTAATTGAATATGAGTTTTTATTTCAGGCTACTTTTACTATTTACTACTTACTTATTGTTTTAAATGTACTTATTTGATTTTAATTTAATTTAACGTATTTAAATATAAAATCGTACAGAAAATTTATTTATTTTATTTTAATTGAATTTTAAACAAACGTATAAAAATAAAATCATAAAAAAATAAATATGTTTTATGGAATCAACCGGTTAATAGAATTAAAATGATCCAAACAAATGTGATCGCTGAAACTGAAATTAACTCACTGTATTATATAGTACGATAAAGTATTTTTGTAGCAAGTAACTCGAACAGTTTTGAATGTAATACGCGGCATGCGTACAAAGTGACGCATGATTGCGACATGTCCGAACTAATTTTCAGTGTGTAAATAACGAAGTCTTATACGAATTTAAAACAGTTTAATTGTATTCAGTATTCACATACAATGCTGCCAGTGAAATAACATTCCACACGATTATCTCGTTAAAAATGGCTACGTAATCAAAACATGAACACTTAATCACATCAAATTGGTTTAGTGTACAAACATAAGTGGTCAACGTCAAAGAAAACAGTTACTCTCGGAATACATTGTTCTTCGCCCAGGCGATTAGGCACGAAATTGTTGTTTTTTTTTATATAATTGTTTGTTTTTGTCAATAATTAATAGTGAACACGGCAAATTTTAAAAATTGAAACTAAAAAGTAAAATAATTAATTTCTTGCATCTAATTTCGTTATCTATTCATGAGTATAGGTACATACATCATACGCCCAGAATGCAACGTTCATATATCAATTGACCTTACTCTTGATCTGTTATAATAGCACACGCCAACAATTTTTATACAAATATGGTGGTATTAAAATTTACATGATCTGGTATTTTTAGTAGTTGATTTTATTTTTACATATAATTTAAAATCCATGTTTGTTGGACTTAATTTTTATTAATGTCTAATAAAAACGCGAACAATAATGAAAAACAGCACGAAAAATATGGATTCAAGTCAACGCTAGCACAAGTAAGTAAACTATTCTCTGAGAGTCTTTTGTAAAATAATGTATTTATAGTTTGATGTATAAGTATGAATTACGTGAAATATTACAGTCGTTTGCCACTATAGCTCAAAGTTTTCTATTTATTGGATTGGGAATGAATCTGTCAATGCCCGCACTAGTCATTCGTGATTTATATCAAAAATCGAATAGTGATTTCTCAATAACGCTAACCGAGGCTTCATGGTATGGTAAGTCCATTCGTTCAATTTTTATCATAGAAATACAATCAATAACATAATAATATGTTAAACCATATAATCCCAGTCAGACCGATAGGTTTCAAGTCCTAAGTATGTGTTGTGGTTAGAAGTTGTTTAAGAAAACTGTCGGAAACGTATTGAACAAAATATCAAGTACTTATTACTTATAGGTTATAGATTATAGAGATATAAAGTCATAAATTATAATATATTAATATGTTTTGAATAGTCAAAAAAAATAAAAACGTAACTGTGGTGTACTTATTGTTAATAAAATTGCAAATTGCGGACTAATATACATACGTTGATGTCTTCAACTTTATGAGCGTTTTTCGCAACAAGTGTAAAACTGGCCTTGGTCCAATATAGCACACTTATCGTAAAATAAGCCAAAAAAAAAAGGATCAATAGATAATAATTAAAAAGCACAAAAAATACGTTATTTCATTGCATTACAACATAGAATAATATTGTTCTTTAAAATAATCATCTCAGACAAAATGAAAATACTGATATCAATATGATATGATAAAGAGATAACTCACATATTATAGTTTTTTTCCTAGATTTTTTACGAAATTTAAACTATACTTTTATTTCATACCATATGTTTATAAAGCTTAATCTAATCAGCTCTAGTTTATTTATCAGTTATCACTTATACCTGTTTCAATTGCTTCATAACCTATACAATAGTCGTTGTACGCAAAAAAAAAAAGCTCCACAGTGTATACTATCTCGAACAACGTTTCCATGTAAATCCGTGTAAATTAAAAGCAATAAAAGCTAATATAAAAAAAAAATGGGTAAAACAATTCGTATTCTTTTTACACGCATCATAACTATAAATATAGAGAATAAATTGACTTCTAATTTATATCAAAATATTATAAATGTCAGTGAGAGCAACCTTTTACTAATTTAATGTGAACCGATTCAGTAGAACGAAAGCATGAAGTAAAATTTTTGGAATTTTTAATAAAAAATTTATATTTATTTATATTTGGTTCGTTTTTGTTACGCAAGCACATATACGTCCCACGACCCCCACTCAATATTATTTATTGAGTATTCCGTATGATTATTTTATGCAATTGGTGGGAGAATTCGACAACCGATTCAACCGGTCCGTTTACCGTTGATCATTACATATAAATCTATAACTTTGTGTATAAACAAATTATACAGATGTATAAAATAATTAGAATAATTAGATATCCGACTAGATGAGTATATCAGCTGAAGCTTGGCAGCCATATGCTAAGAGGGCAAATGTTATTGATTAAGTCATGGAGTATATGAAAACAGTTACACAATATCAATATTAATAATGAATAATAATAATAACAATGATGTAAAATGATTGTTTAAAACGTCTCCATAGTCCATACCATAGTCCAACGGTTTATTATGGTCGAACGTTTCCATCAAACGTTCGAGTCCGCTCTTGCCGCACACGAGTCACCGCACATGCACAATGAAGGTCCCTATCGTGCTACTCGCTCTGTACACAATACAGTGAAGGCCGACATCAAACCAACTCCAGCAGAGTTTAGTGTACCTACGGTACTCGTTACGACACCCTGCGAGCGGTTATTTCACCCCGATCAACCAGAACCTCGACCCAAACCTTGATTTACCAACTCATGGGCCTAGTACAATATGCAATTTTGGGCCACAAATCTGTATTTCTTTCAAGGCTGAAATAAAATTGCAAGCACAATATATTTTTAAAATAATGGTGTATCGTATGCATTATTTGTGGTTTATATAAGTAGTTGAATCATAAAATTGTAATAATGTTAAAAACTATGTACAGTATGAACTTAATGTGTACCATAACTTTTTATCCTATCTTCATTAATTAGTCATCATTTCGAGAGTTATAATGGTAAAATGGAAGGCATATAACTAATTTTGTTTGCCCGTTGTTGGTAGGCCCCTCTTTTGTCCCATATGTCACATTTGTCATTGCGTAAATATGGCCCTGCCTCGACCACCTCTGAGCTGGTATAGCTTTACCACGAGACTCCATGAGCCAACTCAAATATGCTTCCGTGACGAACTGTTACACTCGATACGTCGTGTTCAAATGAGCCGACCTAAGTCAGGTCGGTCGCGTCTTCATTCGAATCGACGATACTGTCAAGCTCCGTCACTTCAACCAAGTTACCAGAGGCCGAATGTAGTAAGTTCTCAAGCTACGAGAGAAGACGTTCAAGGGGTTCAAGCGATGATAGCACCTCGTGGATTTCTATCGACAGTCCCAAATCAGCGTTCTTTCATAGTGAAGGCTCGATCGCCGACCACAGACCATTCAGTCAACATCAACAAGACGCTAGTTCACTTATCTTCTTCTCAGTAGGAGGGGTGGAGGAAGTAAATTAAGGATATGACGTGTATCATCCGCTTACGTTTTTTGTTTAATGTCATTTTCGTTATCACGTGTATAATTTCGTATTATGTTACCAATGCCTTTTGTGCCATTATTTCACTATTTATTTGTAACCCACCCATGTTCCCTTTTACACCTGTGATTAATTGTAACTAATGGATTAATTTATTATCTTTGTCTCATCCCTTTCAGTGTAATGCCCCGAGAGTTCGACCTACGATAGTTACGACTTGAACAACGTCCAGCCGAGCTCGCTTTTGTTTCCGATCCGTGGAACAAGTCCGACAACGCTTTTGCCAATGGCCCTCTTAAATTATTATTTATACGCTACATACAACCGCATACGCTCTATCGTCTAGTAACCAATTCATTGTATATATTGTATATTGTGAACTTTGATTGTAGTCATTTTTATATAATAATAATACGTACCGTCGGGAGTCATTTGGTATCAACCCAAAAGTAGCTAAAAGGTTATATCACTGAGATATTTATGTGATATAATAAAATTGTGCTATACTCACTGTCTCTTGACTATCGTCTATCGCTGTTGCCGTTATGCATTAGTGCCATTACTATTGTAAATTAATAATATTACAATGGACAATACCTAGCTAAACAGTATGGCGTGCATGCGTGCGTGTGTCTACAATATTATTATCGTGTGCTGTGTCAGTTAAATCAACGCTGATAAATTAAAATAAAATAAACAAACACTATGGTAAAACCAATAAATCTATATCTTGTAGATTTATCTATGCATCAATATAGATTGCTTTAGAAAAATAACTTTAAAAAAAAGGTGTTAAATTAAAAGAAAACACACATTACCTGGAGCTATAAGTAAAAAAAAACGTATCTCGTAAGTGTTCATCATCATAAAGTTTTGATATCATTAGTAAAAATAGTCAATTTACTTGCTGAATGTATACAAACTTCTTTTATCAATTTTTATAATAGTTAAGTATTTATATACTTGTTTAAAAATAATTATACATATTCATAAAATCACACGTCGATTACAGATAGTTATAGAGTTCACTTATTATTGTGCTATTATTATATTATTATAAAAGCTTGTATGCACTCGCCAAGAAAATCGACTATTATAATTATAGCATAACAAATAATATCACAACTTTATGGTACTAAAAAACACACATCATTGTAAAATCAATACACTTTTCACTCAGTTCAGAATCTAAAAAATTTTATAATGTTGTATTATAATAAATATATAGCAAATACCAATACAAAGAAAGACATTTATAGAGAGGGGATGATCACCCCCATCGACCGCCCCCCCCCCCTGAAATACGCCACTAAATTCAGGTGACTCTTTTAATCGATAGTTGTAGTACCTACCTATCTAGGGAGAGAGATAAAAACGAGCTAGTCTAACGATAATATTACAAACAATATTCATTACTAATGCTTGTCGGTATGATAATATTATTTCATAATACTTCGTTCGGTTGCAGGTAGCTTGTTGTTCATACTGCACCCGTTCGGATGTTTTCTATCGGGAATCCTGCAGGGAAATATCGGGAAAAAACGTTGCATGATAATCGCCAACGTGCCCAGCATTATGGCATGGGTATTACTGCACTCGGCCAACTCGCCGGTATACCTGTGCGGTTCGACGTTACTGATGGGATTCAGCACGGGATTCGGCGCGGGCTCGACTTCTTCGTACGTGGGCGAGATATCCGAGCCGAGGCTCAGAGGATCGTTGGGCTCGTTGGGAAGCACGGCGGCCCGAGTCGGATCGTTGTCCATATACGTGATGGGTTCCTTTTTTGACTGGAGGACCGTCGCCCTGCTAAGCGTATCCTGCCCGATAATTTGCATATGCCTCATTGTTTTTGTACGCACATACTGCGAGCGATTCAGCGAAATCATGTCAAATCGTGCGTTACTAGGTACTGCAACTGTCGTTTTTTCATTTCCAGATACCGGAATCTCCCATTTGGCTGTTGGCGAAGGGCAAAATCGATGAAGCCGAAAAAGCCATGTGCTGGCTGCGGGGATGGGTGGAACCGGAAACGATAAAACACGAATTCCAAGAGCTCATTCATTACAACGAAGTGTCCGGAATCTGTGGCATCGAGGTTCAGCCCACGGAGAAACATAAGGGTTTACGGGTGAAACTGGCCCAGTTCAAGGAGCCGTCCGTTTACAGGCCCATGAAATTGATCATGGTATTTTTTTTCGTATCGTACGTGGTCAGCCTTTTTCCCACCAGACCGTTTATCACGAAAATAATGACGGAAATCCATCTCGTAGACAATCAAAACGAATTATTGGTACGGCACGTGCAGATGTTTCAATGTCCAACAACGCAACCGCGAATGTCACAATTAAAAACTAATCTAAGGCTATTATATTTTCAGGTTATTCTTACAGCCCTTACCGGCTTAGGGAGTATAATATCGACCGCGACCTTGCACCGAGTAGGAAAAAGGGTCTTGACGTTTACGACGTTGTCGATGAATACATTTATGCTGATCTCACTCGGACTGTACATCATAGCGACCAAGAATAATTACATAATGCCGCTGCCATATATTTCGTTATCGATACTGTGTAGTATTTACTTCTTCGGCGCTTGTGGTATTTCATGTATGCCTTGGATTTTGCTGATCGAAGTTTTTCCGAACAAGTAATGTTCATTTTTAATTAGACAACGTATAATATTGTTTGAGATCGTTTAAAATAACTTGTCTAATCATACACCATAATATGCATTTGAAGAAGTAGACGTATATAATATCATTGATTATAAATACTATTTATAATATAATTTATAATTTATAATCAATGATAATATATACTAAATTGTCTAAATTCTATATAAAGAAAAAGTATATTTGAAACTGTATTTAGTTTGAATTTCTTGACTGTAAAAAAAGAATAACATACAATTCAGGTATGTAGGGAATAAAATGTGTTGTGTCTCATCCTATTTTTGGAATCAACGAATAAAAATATTTTCCTGTAGATTTAATTTATTTCCGCCGACCCTTTAGTTATTATTAAATTATGTTTATTTTACAAGTATAAATCTCAATTTCGTTCCAAAATAATATAATATAACTATTAGTGTTAAATGTTATTGCAATCATTAATGGCATGAATAAATATTAGTATGGAGCATCAGTTATACTCATTATAATACCTATCTTGTTATTCGATACTAGAATAATCAACTCAATAATATTTATATATATATTTTTTCTGTTTACAGAAGCAGAGGAATAGCTACTAGTACATGTACAGCATTGGCCTACATAATTTTATTCTCATTAACGAAATCGTATTTATCAATTGAGAGGTTTTTAAGTTTAGAATACACAATGATTCTTTTTGGATGCGTTGGAATCATTGGGCAAATCTATTTTCATTTTAATTTACCGGAAACGAAGAATAAAACCCTATTAGAGATTGAAGAATATTTTGCCACAAATGAAAAAAGATAGAATAAAAATTTGTTTTTAGATTTAGGTAAAATCATTAACAATTTTTTTTTTATATACTCAGGCATGTCAAATTTTAGATTTAAAAATATGTTACTATAATATGTATATAATATTTTTATAATTCTTCATTATGTTAATAAATCGATTTAGTTAGAATTTTTATGGAATAATATTTATTTGAATTGTTATGTTGAAAGAGAAATTTGACTTTGGATACTTAAATCTCTTAATTATAATGACTATGTATTTATTCATACTTTATGTAAAATCTAAATAACTCATACATTTATATTATATAATATATGTTAAACCAAAAAAATATTGACTACAGTATTATTCTCTAGTCTTCACTTTACGTAGTATCATTTGTGATGAAAAAATTGTAGCTCTTAATTTTTAAAATTTTTTTGTTAAATAAATGTTTAAAAAATGTATTTCCATCTTTTGGTTTCGAAATGAGTAAATACAACCTATTATTACGACGCCGAACAAACAGTAAACGAATACTTTTGATTCTTATATAAACAAACTTTATCAAAATATAAGGAAATATATATTTATATATTTTATGACTAGGAGTCTAGGAAATAACTCTAATGGCTAGTACTATATGTCTATATCTGTATTGATTTTAGTTTATATTCTAAATTTTTTAGATTCTGAACGGAGTGATGGAATCTATTTTTTTTTTTTTTAATTTAATGCTGTCATAAGATAAATCATCCATAATTTTACATAAATCAATAATTTTATTTATTTTTACAATTTTACGTTGTTGTACTTAGATGACTTTATGACACTGCATTGTATAAAAAAATATACTTTTCTTACAAGCACATCTATTACATTTGCATTATATTTTACAAATATATCTAGTATAGCCAGGAGCTTATTTAGGTAAAGATTATGGGTCCCGTTTCCCAGAGCGGCAAATTTTTAAAGATTATAAAGGGTGACAAATTTTGATTTCGTAAATTTCACACTACAGACTTGAGATAGACACTAATATTTACTATTTATAACTTTCCAAAAAATGTGTAAACTCTGTCATATTTTAAAACTATGAACATATTTTATAATATCAGTTGTTTACAGCTTCACCATGGCAACACGGACGGTAGTCAAGTAACAAGTAGTAATTAGTATGGCTCGAAAGTTATAGAACCTAATATAATTCAATTGAGTGGCGGTAAAATATATTTTACCCCTATCTTAAAATTCATGAATTACCACTGAATATAGCCTTGTGATCCAGACATAAAATTGATATAACATACATAAAAATAAATGAAAATAAATATAATTTTAGTACATTAGTTGATTTTTGGATAATTTTTCACAATAATACATGTTGCAATTCAATGATACAATATTTTTTTAGATAAAATAATAATACTATGGTAGTTGTTATTAATTGTAGTATTAATTATATTTTCACTATTGCCAGTAATTACCTTAAGTAAATATCGGTATAGTCCAATGGTCCAACAACCTGGTTGGATTATAATACTAAACATTGCAGGGAACTCAATCGTCCCAATCAATGAAAAGTTATAAATAATATAATGTTAATTGTTATAGTGTAAATGCTCCATGGTAGTCAATATTAGCTTTTGTTGAAAATACAAAAGCAAAATTTCTTAAAAAAGTATTTATCTAAATAAAATAGAAAGCACTGCAGAAGAAAATATAAGAATATTACAGTTTTTATACCAGTTATTGATTATGTAGTTTTTCAATTAGAAAATAGGTATCAAGGTTTAAAAAAGATAATAATAAAAGATTTTTAAATCCTTCTGCATTAATAAATATAATAAAAGATGATATTAAGAACGCTTCACATGACTTCATCCACTATAACTGAATTTATATTGATTCAGATTTTACCTGGTAACTTATCATTCTAACTATTCAAAATATAATGAAATTTAAAATAACCAAAATTTGGTATTAAATAACTTGCCATTTTTATTATTGAATATGATATTTTACCTATTATTCATGTTAAAAAATCTTTGTTATTAACTTAATAGTATTTTTTTAAATTGTTTGGTTTAATTGTTTGTTAAAATATAAATATGCCTTTTTTAATGAAACAAAAATTATACGGTCTTGTAGAATTTTTAAAATAGCAGACAATAATAAAACTGTTTTGAATTACGTAGCAATATATGGATACTACGTCATCATCATTATTTGATAATAATATTTATGGTTAGTACGCACTACTCAAATAAAAAATGTGTATTAATAATCGGGATTATTATCTTATAGAAGAAAATATAATCCTTTATATTGGAGAGTTGGAGGTGTGACGTAAATAATAACATCAGAGTCATTGAACATTTAGAGGTTTAATTTTGAAACGTTCTTTCTTAGTTCTATTATCTATGTTTTTTTTTCATATCATTGTACACGATTTTGACAAGAAGTATTGGTTCGATATATATAGAGAGTTATAATTTTTCTGATCGGGAATTTCGTTTAGTTGGTCATTAAGAAGGTCATTTTTTTTATTTTCTCAATATCTTTTCGAATACCTTATTGAGAAAAACAAAGTGAAATTATCAAAAATTAGACTACGATATTACCTAGTTATTTGATTGTTATAGCGACTCAAAATCATATCCATCATATTTTTTACCTAATTGGTAACTAATAAGTGAAAAAAATTATTCATCCAGCCCTAAACTCAAACTGCCATCGGCTTTTAAAAATGCAATTTTAGAAGGCACCCCTATTTTTTAACATCAGTTTATCCTTATATATAAGATAATAATTCTGAACCAAATATACCATGCGTTGTGTATTCGAGTAAGATCATACAAACAGTTTTATAAGTGTTAAATACTTTTTACATACTTTCAGCATTAAGTATTTTCGATTGTATTTTAAGTACTATTTTTGTATAATATCTTTTATACTAGTTTATATTGAATACTTTTGCTGTTAACTTCGAATATATATTTTTGATGTCCACACCAACTTATTATAATTTTGATCAGTACTTAACTATGGCCGAAAGTTTTTGGAACAAATCTAGGTTTTTCTCTAAAAAAAGATATATCATTGTATTCAAATTTAAGAAATCCATTGTAATGACCTATCCTATGAACGAGGTGCACTCCATCCCCAACTTTACAGCAGAGCGAGGTCCATCCAGTTCTTTTTAAATTATAATTTACCATGAAAATGTTTAAAATATAATATGTATATAATATCTGTATATATTCTATCATTTTTGTCGATTCTCCCAACCAAATATTGACAGGGTAGACATTAAAATTGAAGTTTTCAGACGTACGTAAATAGCTAATCGTAGTCAAAAATAAAAAGTTAAAACTACTGCTCTGCAGAGTTGTTAAATTACTATGGGCTATAATTTTAGCTTGAACGTTTTTAGAAATGACGTTAGAACCATCAGTAGCAATAATTTTTGTTTCGCTAAATGTTTTATTATTAGCGTAAATAATATAATATAATAATATATTCAATGAATGGGTGGGTAATGGATCAAGTAATTGTTTTTTGCTTCACGCCGACACTGAAAGATGAAGCAATTACTAAAAATATAATTACTAGCATTTTATCATAATCTTTTTATGAAAAACACAGATCTATGTCAATTACTCGTATTTATATGATTATAAGCGGTGTCGTAGCCTTATGGTACAGTTGATACTAGGACGTGTCGAACCGGCATGGACGTATGCTATAATTTTAAAATTAATAATATTTCAATTTTTTTACTCCACACCTGTATATTGAATTTATTTTAGAATTTTCTTTTTTTTTATTATTTCGTCATCATGTTTAATGAAAGTGAAGTATACGTAAAATATGTTCCCCCAAAATATGGGAATAAATCAATGGTTGCACAAGTACGTATTTAATTTGTAAAAATCGTTTTTAGTTCACATATTGTAAGATGTATACATATTATACATTATTATAGCTGATGGCAACAATAGCCCAAAATACCCTGTTTGTAGCTTTGGGAATGCACATATCAATAACAGTAGTAGTCATCAAGGATTTACTTCACAAATCAAATAACGAATTCACGTTAACAATATCTGAGGCCTCATGGTTTGGTGAGTTACTATTTTTTATTTTTAATCGAAAAACCAAAAAAAAAATGGTTTATTATAAAATATCATTTTCTGTAAATGTTTGTAATTAAGGAACATTTTTTTAAATAACTGTCATTAATCTGTTAGTATTATTATCATAAATCATAATTCAAATCTAAATACAAGTATAATTGTTTCCTAATTTAAATAATGTAAGGATAATAGTTTGAAATTAAAAAATTAATAAAAATTCAACATAATATGTATTGGACTTGCCTCTAATTAAATATATTAAATATAAATACCATTTCGCCCTATAATATTATACGACATATTATACAATTTTAATACACATATTGATCATATTATAAATAAATATTATACATAAGTGCAGAGCTTAGGCCAAAATGTCGAAGTTAAATTATGACAAAATTATGATGTAATTTATTAATCCGTATTTACTTAACTATAGAGTTTTCATAGTAAAAAGAACGGGTGGGCCTCGCTTTGCTGTACAGTTAGGAGTAGAGTGCACCTCATTTATAGGATAGGTCATTATTACAATGGATTTGTTAAATTTGAATGCAATGATAGATATCATTGTATACGAACGATTCTGAACGGAGTTAATATGTTTGTCTAAAATGTGTATATAATAATATAGTATTTTATATTTAAATTGAATTATAATGCAATTTCGTAAAAATTTAAATTTAAAACAGTCATTTTTTTTCAATTTTTACAAAATTTTTTCTTTTAAGTCAGGTAGAAATTTTTTTATAAATTTTTGAAGATTAGCTTATGGACAACCTAGTGTTAAAATTTTAAATCTTAAGTATAAACAGAAAAAATTTTATGAATTTTCAACTACAAAATAACTTGTAAATTATCGTGATTTTAACATATTTTATACAAATTTGAACTTTATGGGCTTATAAAAAAAATTTGAGTGAAACCATCTCCGATATTTTTTAGTTACAATTAGTTTTACTTATATTTAATCCTTTAATTCATTTTCAAAAGTTTTCGGTCAGCCAATTAAATTTTATAGATGTTTAAAAAAAAAATATTTACAAAAATCGAAAATTTAAATTGTCTATAAATAAGTCAAAATATGTCAAAATACTTTGAAAACTTAACTATGCATAAAAAATACCAGTATAAAGATTTGGTGAAAATTTCAAATTGTTGCGGTTTTTCGTTTTTGAGTTAGAGCATTTTAAAAAAACCGATATGATTTGTCAGTCTAGAATTTTATATATTATATTATATTTTACATGTAATTTTATGTCAATATTCGCTGTTCAAACGCTTATAAAATATAATTGTGCTTATGGATTTTGATGATTTTTGAATGACAATAAAAACTATTTATGTGGAATCTTCTATTAAATTTTCAATTATTTTGTATGAGTCAATTTTTTTTTATCACCGATTATAAAAAAAAAATGTAAAAAATTCGAATTTTTAAATTCCTATAAGTGGCTTAAAAATCAATATAATATTTTGAAAAAAATATGACATAGAGGAAATACCTAATTTCAAGTTTCTGCGACTTATACTTTTTGAATTATAACAAATATTTAAAATCGTTTGACCATAAATCGCTATTTTATGCAATTTCGTAAACATTTAAATTTCAAACGGTCATAAAATTTTTTCCTTTTGGTCCAGTAGAAATTTTTTTATATATTTTTGAAGATTAGCTTATGGAAAAACTAGTGTTAAAATTTTAAACCTTAAGTATAATCAAAAAAAATTTTATGAATTTTTATCTACAAAATAACTTGCAAATTATCGTGATTTTGACACATTTTATACAAATTTGAGCATTATGGGCTTATAAAAAAAAATTTGAGCGAAACGATCTCTGACATTTTTTAGTGACGATAATTTTAACTTATTATAAACCACCTTGTATTAAATTTTGAAGAGTTTTCGGTCAGCCAATTAAATTTTATAGATGTTTAAAAAAAAATATTTACAAAAATCAAAAATTTAAATTGTCTATAAATAAGTCAAAATACTTTGAAAACTTAACCATGTATAGAAAACGTCAATATAAAGATTTGGTGAAAATTTCAAGTTATTGCGGATTTTGGTTTTTGAGTTAGAGCATTTAAAAAAATTTATTTTGTAAAAACGTGATTTTGCGTAAAATTTCCCGTTTTTTTCGATTTTTTAAAAAAGTATTGAAAAATTTGCCTTTTTGACATGCCCAAGTACCATCTACATTCACTTTCCTTTCAGAAAAGTTGCTGTTAAAGAAAATCGAAACATTTTTACTACCAAAAATCGTGTCCCCAGACACAAAAAAAAAAAAAAACACATCATTGTATAACCAATAGATTCCATCACTCCGTTCAGAATCTAAAAGAATCCTTTAAAATTTAAATGCTATGATAATTGACAATATTTGAAATCTATTCAAAATAACGAATTGAAATTCAAAATAAGTATACTAATGAATGATTTTTTAGATTCTGAACGGAGTGATGGAATCTATTGGTTTTACAATGATGTGTGTTTTAGATTCTGAACGGAGTGATGGAATTTATTGATTTTACAATGATGTGTGTTTTTTTTTCTATTTTTTTTTTTGTGTCTGAGGACACAATTTTTGGTAGTAAAAATGCTTCGATTTTCTCAAACAGCAACTTTTCTGAAAGGAAAATGACTGTAAATGGTACTTGGGCAAGTCAAAAATCCAACTTTTTCAATACTTTTTTAAAAAATCGAAAAAAACGATAAAAAAATTACGAAAAAACGGGAAATTTTACGCACAATCACGTTTTACAAAATACATTTTTTTTAAATGCTCTAACTCAAAAACCAAAAACTGCAACAACTTGAAATTTTCACCAAATCTTTATACTGGTATTCTCTATACATGGTTGAGCTTTCAAAGTATTTTGACATCTTTTGATTTATTTATAGACAATTTAAATTTTCGATTTTTGTAAATATTTTTTTTTAAACATCTATAAAATTTAATTGGCTGACCGAAAACTCTTGAAAATGAATTAGAGAATTAAATATAAGTTATACTAATTGTAACTAAAAAATATCGGAGATGGTTTCACTCAAATTTTTTTTATAAGCCCATAAATTTCAAATTTGTATAAAATATGTTAAAATCGCGATAATTTATAAGTTATTTTGTAGTTGAAAATTCATAAAATTTTTTTTGTTAATTTTTAAGATTCAAAATTTGAACACTAGGTTGTCCATGAGCTTACCTTCAAAAATATATAAAAATATTTCTACCAGACTTAAAAGAAAAAATTTTATGACTCTTTTAAATTTAAATTTTTACGAAATTGCATTATAATTCAATTTAAATATAAAATACTATATTATTATATACACATTTTAGACAAACATATTAACTCCGTTCAGAATCGTTATTCGTATACAATGATATTTATCGTTGCATTCAAATTTAACAAATTCATTGTAATAATGATCCATCCTATAAACGAGGTACACTCCACCCCCAACTGTACAGCAAAGTGAGGCTCACCCGTTTTTTTTTTTTTTTGTGGGTACGTAGTATGTTTAATTGGTATTTAGTAGTTTTTTATAATTTAATTTGCTGGTTTATATCATATACATCGGGAAACAAACTATTATGTTTACGGACGTTACTATAAATTAGACCAATTATCACAAATTACTTGTGTCACAAATAGTTAAATTACTCGAGATGGATAATTTATATTAAACGGATTGTTTTTTTTCGGTTTTAAGACTACGTCATTATCAATCTATCAGAATGTTTTGTACTACGAACGAACAAACAAATTTAGTATGAGGCTTTAGAGAAATTAAGCCTAAGTCACATAATTAATATAGTGGCATATTAGAACTGCGGAATGATTGTTTAACAAATTATGAATTATTTTTACCATATTACACAACATTGAAGTGTATAATTCTTTAATGGGAAAATGAAAATGGCATATAAATTAAATCAAAACTAAAATTCATCAAATCCTATATTACTTATATAATATAACTCTACAGTCTACATATAGAGATGAGTATATAATATAAATGTTGAAGCAAATGTAATGAAAAATATATTCCTGATATTAGAAATAGTATTACAAGTGTGTATGGCAAATTGGTAACTTCGAACAAATGTTTTATACTTTTTACAGTTTAAAAACTTATTTAAAAATTGGTCCACTCAGTTAACTATATAGATAATAGAATTGAGTATAAACAGTATAAACGTGTAAATCCATCTATCAATTCAAAAACCATTCGAATCTTATAATTATAAGGAAATGAAAAAATTTGACTAGGTACTTCGTAGAAACTGATTCTATAATTTAACATTTTGTACAAAATTCAATACATATTATCCATCATATTATTCCTCCGCCATCACAGTTTCCAAAAAACAGAGCTATGGTAGTAACATGTCTACTGGTGCATAACAATTTCTTATAAATGCACTCTACAGATAACATCGCTGCATAGCTTAAGTATGCACTTCATTAATTTTACTGCATCATTAACTACAAAATACAATTAGGCCATAGATCAGTGTCGTTTTTGCATTTAATGAATTCTTTTTAATTGTCACTAATCAAATTATTATGATATATGTTAACACAGAACACGTACCACATCCACCTTACATAGTACATGTTACAATGTTACATCATACTCCACTGTTCAACTTAATACGACTTTATCTCTGAAACATTCAAATTTTATATTTTGCAACTGATTTTATTGTTATCGTTGCTTTCATACTATTACTACTACTTATTTGTTCAGATATCTTATTAAACAATATATTATTATATATTATATGTTATTATATTTATATTAACCATGTAGTACGCACACCAACCTATAGGGCATCGTACATATACAATTGTATGCGTCTACCGTTCGTCTTATTTTCTTTAATTTACTTTCCATGGTTAATTGTTTAATCTACAACAAACGAATTGTTTTAAAGAGCACAACCGAGTGTATGTCACACTATATTCAATTTTTATATTTATTCAACGGTAAATAGTAAAGTTCTAAGAATTAAATTTTAATCACTTAATCTAAATAATTAACGTGTACTGGCTCTGTCACGGACGTCTTATCGGTCAGATATAATAAGCGATAGCAATGACTATTTTTCGCCAATAATAATTAAAAATGATAAAATCGTTGACTAGACTTTACAGAATGTGCAAAATAATAATATCTCATTCAAAAATTCAGATAATTGTTCCAATTATTACGTAAGTCATATATAATTCAATTCCAAAAACACAACAGAGAAAAAAACGTAGTTAAAAAAGCTCTTCTAATTCCTATGGTTTTTCAAATATAACTGACGGTGAGAAAAAAAATCAAATACTTTTCCACAATAGATTCTCACTTCTCTAAATCCTGGATAACTACACCGATGACAATACTCATCGCACTTCAAGCAATACAAAATCTACTCAATTCAATAAAATTACTATTATATCAGCAACAATATCTATCCTGCCACCTATATCCATCAATAATATAATAAGTTCATTGTTCAATGATCTTATAGGCCCAGGACTACTGCAAGTCGCTTATGCTGATCAATTTTTGGAAAAATAATTTCACACCTATTAACTTCGCCCAAAAAACTCCAACAACGTCAAAAGATGAAATAAGTATAACTCTAAAAAAAAATCGGTTTTTACAATTAAACACATAGGTATCTCAAGTACTGAACCACCAAATCAAAATTTGTCTACCCATGTCCTTCGTCTAAACTTATAAGTTATAACAATAAAAACATTTTCCAAGTTATATTTATTACCATAATAAAGGTTGAAAAACCTCACAAACGCCGCGACCTACCTCAATCCAACGATCTTATGCGTAATTCTGATCCTACACCTCCAAATGCATCAAATACGATAGAAATAAACTGATCGCACTAGACATAGCACTAATTTCCGAAATACACTTCACCAGCACTTGAATTCACGGGACTTCAACTCTAACACCAATCTAAATATTCACATAAAACCACCCTCTAACATTAATAATACTGTAATACCCTGATAACTGCCATTCAATATGCCACTGGGTCCTCCTCCACTTCCACCCAACTTAAGCATCCAACGCCAAATTTTCCGATACAAATAAGAAATCTTATAAAAGAAAAAATGTCATGCTAGAACAAAATGGTATAGAACAGTAGAACATAATACCAATACGATGAATGTATTTACAACAACCTTAACCAAAAACTTAAGCGTCTATTAACTGACTTAGATCTGAAAATTATACTATAGGTAATAGGTATCTAGTATCATTGTTCACCTCGGACAAAAACAACTCATTGTGGAAATCTACAAGAAAAATCCTACACGTACATTTGCTATGTAAAAATAAATATATCAATTTTACGTATTATCAATTAAATGTTAAAGATTGTAAGAATTAGAAATAAAGAAAAAACAAAATAAATATTAACTACAAGAATATTTAGGAGATAAATACTGAATACTGTATCATTTAAGAGATTACATTTTTATCCTTAAAAGATTTTTCGAATACAATATTTTCAATGTA
This sequence comes from Chaitophorus viminalis, assembly GCA_025469195.1. Classification (NCBI taxonomy): domain Eukaryota; kingdom Metazoa; phylum Arthropoda; class Insecta; order Hemiptera; family Aphididae; genus Chaitophorus; species Chaitophorus viminalis. Next base: position 48,278 of record JAIPRK010000128.1, read on the forward strand.
ATGTTACAATATTTTATTGATTTTTAACAGGTTGTTTTGTTTTATTACGTGCGATTCGGCCTATAAATGAAAAATAAAAATTTAATAATAATGATTAATATGTAAAACTAAAATGTTTCCAGTGAAATGTGCACCGACATACTGTAGATTTTTACCTATTGTCTATTGACCACGTTATATTTATGTTAAACAATATAGGGAGTTTGATGTACATAATATACCCGATCGGATGTTTTATGTCGGGAATCCTACAGGAAAAGTACGGGAAAAAATTGTGCATGATAATTTCCAACGTACCCAGCATTATTGGATGGATTTTAGTATATTTCTCGCACTCGTCGGTTTTACTGTACGTGTCGACACTACTGATGGGGTTCAGTTCCGGGTTCGGCGCGGGTTCGACATCTTCGTACATCGGAGAAATATCTGAGCCCCGACTAAGGGGCACGCTGGGCTCAATGGGAAGTACGGCCATGTGGATAGGATCGCTATCATTGTACATATTGGATTCGTTTTACAGCTGGAGGACTATTGCTTTGATGAGTTTGGTTTGGCCTATAGTTTCCACGTGGCTCATTTTTTTCGTACGTCATACTCTGTGATACTCATAAGCATCGTGTTAATATGTTATGGATCTAATCTAAACATTTGATTGTTGGTGTAAGTAATACGTTTCTCCTTTTCAGATTCCAGAGTCCCCCGTGTGGTTACTTGCTAAAGGAGAAAACGTAAAAGCCGAGAAGGCGATGCGTTGGTTAAGAGGATGGACGGAGTCCAAAACAGTCGAACTGGAATTTCTCGACTTAGTTCATTACAATAAAATAACCGAATCCCATGGCAAACATGTTCACGCCGGTATCCTAACTAACGAGCATAAGGGTTTATTCACAAAACTGGGCGAACTCAAAGACCCATCGGTGTATAAGCCACTGAAGTTGATGATGATTTATTTCTTTGTATCTTATCTAGTGAGCATTTTCCCCGTCCGACCGTACATTACCCAACTGTTGACCGATGTTGATTTGTCTCATAATCAAAATGTATTTATGGTAAGAAATACGCAATACTTACGGTAATATTATGGTCAAATGCTGATTTCTATAAAATATATTTAATTGTTATAGATTATTTTATCTAGTCTGGCTATTTTTGGATGCATCATATCTTCGACAACCGTTCACGTAGCAGGCAAAAGGTTCTTGACTTTATTGACGTTAACAATAAACTCAGTTGCACTGTGTTTATTGAGTGCATATGTTATTGCCGTGAAAAATGACTTTATTAAACCATGTCCTTCAATATCTCTATCGATACTGAGTTGTATTTACTTTTTCGGATTTTGTGGAGTTTCCAGTGTGCCTTTGATGTTACTGATCGAAGTTTTTCCAAACAAGTAAGATTAGATTCAAAAATAATTGTTATTGATAAGTAAATTATTTCGTGAGATTTACCGTAATTTTTTAAAAATAAAAATATTAATAGTTATTATAATAACGTATTTAATTCATTGAATTAAATGGTAATAATGAGCTAAATAGAACTTCGATTACCCGAAGAGTAGCGAGTATTGTGCACTAGAATAATCAGAATTTTCAGATTAGTAGCAGTCAATGTGTAATCGAATAACTTAATTTTGTTACCATACATATTGCAATATTTAATATTTTATTATTTAATTATTGTTGTATCATACACACCTAGAATAAACACATTAAATAAAATTAACTACTCAAAATCAACAGCAATAATTACTTCAAATTGAATTTAATTATACTCGGTACTCGGGATAATCGACCTCTCAATGTTGTTGTGACAATTATTTGTAAAAACTTATGATCAATAGTATGTGTTTTACAAAGTAATTTGTCCAGTATTAAAAATATTATTATTGTATTTATTACAGAAACCGAGGAATCGCTACTGGTATCTGCACGGGAATGTCATACATACTTTTATTTTTAATGATAAAATCATACGTGCCAATTGAATCGTTTTTATGTTTAGAATACACTTTGCTTCTCTACGGATGCATCGGCTTCGTTGGATTACTTTATTTCTATCATTATTTACCAGAAACAGAAAATAAAACTCTATTAGAAATCGAAGAATTTTTCGCATCACATTAAAATTGTTAGGTACCATTATATTTCAGAGATAAATCAATTTGTCAAATATTTTGTCTCGTTGTATTAGTCTGTGATATAACAATGGAAGTCACAAAGAAATAATTTTTATCTGTGTAAATAAACTTAAAAACATAATATCAAACTGTAATTAAACCAAAAACATTGTAATATAAATATACATTGTACATTTTATGTTTTTTTTATTTTGACTATTATTATTTGATGTGCTATTGCTATCGCAATACTTAATTATTTATTTTAATATATCTAGTAATAATTTGTTTTCAGAAAGAGCAACAAACTTAAGCAAAATTTAATTGTTTGTTTTTTTCTTTTTTTTAAACGTATTTTGTATTGGTAATTTGATAACCTATTATTGAGTTATTATTTAAAGACTTAATTATTAACGATATAAATGGCATAATATGACGTATGCGTTATGCACTTTGTTGCTAAGCCGGTCGACTACTGCCATTGAGTAAAAGGTCGTTGACGCCAACCGCACGGGAAAGACCTTCGTGGACTGCATTCGGTGTACCGTAAATTTTGTACGGGCAGTATATCAAACATAAAAAAAAAAAACGATTTAATGATACACAGCCACATAGGAGCGTCACTGAAATCATTTGTTGCTTATTGTTTGCGCATGAAAAGCCTTTATGTCACGTAACAAATTTGACGGAATACTGAAGTTAGGGGGCAAGTGTTGAAAGTACTTGAACTTCGAATAAATTACTGAAATACATTCGTATATAATAATTTATAAATAATAATATAATGCTCTAAATGCTGAGACAAATCCAATATATTTAGTATTTGCGGAGACTAACGAAGTCGCTGGTCTTTATCGGTCCGCGGGCATATGGTTGTTACTTATTATTATTGAAAAGCTTCGGTAGATTAACAACGGAATATAAATTTTAAAAATGCACACAGATCAATATTTACTATTTTTTTCCTTGCAAGAATAAGAAAACACTTATAATATATCGTAACGTCACAAAACCCGCATACATTTATACTTAAGTGTATGTGCCAATGCCATATCAAAATGTAATAGTTATGTGGTAAGTACTACATTAATCATTGTTTATTAACAATTACAAGCAAAGTTTTATATAATGATTCGTTTTATATTTGTAATTAATATCACTGTTTTTATTCTGAACTTTGAGAACTCTTAAAGTGACCATAGATAGCGTACGCACGGCACTTCGCCACCACCATATTAGCAGGATAATCCGTAATCACCCGACGGCGACACCGATAAACCCTCAGATAAAGATCCCTATCATTGTATGTATTTCATTATTTGCTTACCATTATCCTTGAACTAGCTGTACTTTGTCTTTTTAACAACAATTTTACGAGACTAAAATTAAGGTCACTTCGATAGCTTTCTCTAAGAATGCAACTGAATCCCTCTATGATATTCATTTAAGACATTTAAGTGGACGAGTATAAAATAATATTGTTCCTATTCCGACGCATTTTCTAATTGGATAGTATCTATAATATAATTCTTCATTTCAATATTAAATTTATATGAAAAACAGCAACTTTCCTACATACATAAAGCGTAAATATTAGCGTAGTCATACCACGATACCGCCGGCAATTAATTTCTGGCCAAGTACGTCGTATTGTTGCAGCTGATAACCAAGATCCGCTTTCCGTTTTTAATATGGTCAATTATTGTATTTTAGAAAATTCCTTGTTCATTTCATTAATACATCTATACAGTAATTATATTATCACGAGCTAGCCAACGTATTTCTGTGTGCCCATGATGATTACGCTAACACATCCAATCCGGTAAACATTGGTCTGGTGGCAAATTAAACATTGCAGCAGAACGTCACGTATACGTCGGTCGCAACGTTATCGCGCGACCCTGTCCAAGGTCCTCTCCATTTAAGAAATTTATTAATGTTAAAACATAGTAATAATAACATAATAAAATATAATAGTTTGTTCAGTTTTTGACATAATCCACATATTAGCCTTGGCTCGTATTCAAATGGTTCCTAATACAATTTTATCAGATGAATCATGAACAATATACCTAATGAGTTGATAAAAATTATTTTAGAACTTAAGACTGAACATAAGAAAACACAGCCTAAAGACTTCAAAGTTGTATAATAATATATATACTTTATACTATACTCATGGGCATAGTTTGATGTAATTATCTGTGGCCTATGAAGTCTATATATAAATGTACTCCAAAAACTCCTTTTGTTTAACTTGAATTAAAAGGAAAGAGAACATTTTTTAGAAAAAACAATTTATATTTGACTCCTAAACCTGATGTTTTATTTAACAGTACATCAAAGATAAAACAATTAAAATTAAATTATTAAATCAAACTTAGATATTTTTCTGCAAAAGTTATGAGTATATTTTCTGATTTTATTGCATGTAAAAAATCTCTTTCAATATAAAGTATTATCAAGTTTGTGAACCTATCATTTGTCATGGTATTTATAGTCCAAATCTTCATTCTTTATTCAATGGGTATTATGTCATCTATTTCAAAGTTTTCTTAATTTACCATATTTTTTAGGAATTCCATTTCAGTCTTCAAATATTCAATATTCACTGATGAATTTCAAGGATAATTATAAGTTCTGATAAAAGAACTTTCATTTTACGTTCATTTTGAATGAAAGTAAACACCGTGTTGGAGCTAAAAAAAGTTTCCGTGGGGAAAGTTTAGCTCCCATAAACCCATGTATAGAACGCTCATGATTATATAACAACATTCAAATGTTGTGTCCCACGATTGCTTATACACAGCGCTGTTTTATATACCTAATATATTTCTGCATATGCAATGCGATCATTATAATGGATGTCACAATAGACGATTCGACAAACGAGATGGTTTATTAGACTAGAATATATATTATATTAAAACTGTAATATTTAGTCAATATTTGCACTTCAAACTTTTCTCAAAAATAATTGCATTCTAGTGCCGAAAGAACTCAATAAGATCATCAATACGAACTCATTGACTCTATCTTTTTTAGATATTTTTTTTATCGACAATGTACTTTCAACTTTCTGCTCTATATCTGAAATATTAAACTTAAGAAATGATTTCTAAATCTACCATATTCAATATGATACATACATAATAATGTTTAACGATATTTTAATATTATATTATTATAACGAAGATCAATCAACATGAAGTAATTCATATTATTGCTCTATAATCACACGATTCATGTCGAAAAAAGTGCACGTGATAGTGGTCGGTTTGCCCAAACCTATCGGACAGCGGTGGTAGTCGGAAAACCTTACCATATATTTCGTGGTGACGACGACGGAGTTTGAACGGTTTTCCACTTCATTAAATTAAATATTCCGAAATAACGTTTATGACATTACAGAAACCAAGAATTATTTTGTTTAAACGTACCTTATTATTGGAATAATACCCAAATTGTTTTGAAATGCTGGGTCCCATAATTGCCTATACATAGCGCCGTTTTATATAATATATTTCTGAATAATCCTCGGTCATAGAGTAGGTCATAATTATGAATCAGACGATAGACGATTGTGAACCGAAATGGTTTGTTACACTGGAAACTAGAATGTATAGTATTATATAAGTGTAATATTTTGTCAATAATTACATTTCAAACGTTTTTATAAAATAATTGAAATTTAGTACCAAAATGACTCATTGACTCATAAACTTTTTTACCAAAAAAAATCTATCCAAACATATTTTTTCCATACTAATATCAAAAGTGAAATTTTTGTTTCATATTCCGTATATTTTTTTTTTTCATCGACATTGTAGGTTCAACTCCCTGCTTTATAGTTGAAGTATTACACTTAAGAAATAATTTCAAAATTTACCATATACTCAATATTATAATGATATATTATTATTATATTATAATGACGTATTCAGGTTAGAAATTGCGGTTCTGTTCAGAATAATAAAACATAGCATAGTTATAATATGATAGTATATTATAATACACATATATAAACACTAGATAAGTACCGGAACGATTATCTCAGTTCAAACGGTGATAATATACAATAAAAATTTGTAAATATTATTAATTGTAATTATATATCCAAATATAATATAATGATTAATTACGATATGGCCACAATGGCAAAATATCGAAGGAATTGAAATTTAAACACATTTTGCCAACTGGCTTTTGCGCAATAATGAATAAAAAGATAGTAAATAGTCTTAACCACTACTGTTGGGGTTTTTCAAGCTCGGCGTGAATTTGACGTTGGCGACAGCGACGGCTTTTACAATTTATTCGTCTGCATTGGGTGTTTTTCGTATTGTTAGTTTGTGGGGCCATGACTGCAGTGGCTAATGGTAAGATCAACGGCAGTGCAACATCTGCAGTGGCCGATGTACACAATGTCTGATCTGCAGGAGTCTTAAATTCAAACAGATTTGTCGGGTTTTGTTTGTTTTCTATTTTACCTAAAAAAAAAAAAAAAAAACATTTACATTTTACATAATGCCTAGGTTATATGTAAAACAATATTGTAAATCGTATGTTTTATTTATATTGCCTAAAACCAATCAGCAGTATACATTAAGTCTAAGCATTTTGCAAAATACCTGAACAATATATATTGCCAGTAACGCAATGTACAACGATGTAAAACCTATCATACAAACACAATATTATAAGTTGGTGACTAGGTAAAAAAGTTTTTTAAAATCAATGATGTTCCCAGTGTGATTTCCTGTCTTTTTAAGTGGTGGCCCTTCTTATCAAGCATTTATACACCTAGAAACGGATATGAGGGAACTTACTATATTATTGAAAATTCTTGATTACACCAGGCTTCTATAAAATAATACGTTGTGGCCACACTTAGTGGTTTGTTACACTCTATGCTAGAATATATAGTATATTATAACTGTAATATTTTGTCAATATTTGCACCTCAATCACTTCTAGAAAATAATTACGTTTTAGTACTAAAAGGACCATCGTTATGGACTCATTGATTCATAAACTTTTTTACGAAAAAAAACTTATATAAAACATATTTTTCCTATACTAATATCAAGAAAGAAATGTTTGTTTCATACGCCGTACATTTTTAGATTCTGAACGGAGTGATGGAATCTATTGGTTTTACAATGATGTATGTTTTTTTTTAATTTTAATTTTTTTATTTGATTCAAAAAGTATAAGTCACAGAAGCTCGAAAATTTTACCAGTTATTAATATTGACATTTTCTTTGCGTTATATTTTTTTTCATAATATTATACTGATTTTTAAGCAACTTATAGGCATTTTAAATTTTGATTTTTTACATTTTTTTTTTATAATCGTTGATAAAAAAAATTTGGTTGGTACAAAATACTAGCAAATTGATTAGAATATTCCACACAAGTTTTTCTTATTGAAATTTTTAAAAATTTTGAAATCCATTGGCACAATTTTTTTTATAAGCGTTTGAATAGAGAATATTGACATAATATATAAATTTAAATATATCATAATATATTATAAGTTATTATATACCTATTCTAGACAAACATATCATCTCCGTTCAGAATCGTAATTCATATACAATAATACCTATCATTGCATTCAAATTCAACAAATCCATTGTAATGACCAATCCTATAAACGAGGTACACCCCACCCCCCAACTTTACAGTAGAGCGAGGCACATCCGGTTGATGGGGTGGAGTAGACCTAGGTTATAGAGTAGGTAATTATTATGAATTTGTTAAATTTGAATGCAACGGTAGGTATCATAATACACGCAAATCCCTCCTGGTCTCTCGGTTAAATCAAAAAAAAAAAGTATCCTAATATAGTAATATACGAAAAACGATTCTTAACGGATATATTATACTATATATTTCAATCATAATATTATGTCAATATAAATTGCATTTCATATGCATGTAAACAATAATTGTACTCATGTATTTTACATACATTTAATGGTGTATTCAAGTTAGGAGTTGCGGTCCTATTCAAAATATTAAAAATAGCAAAAAGTAATATGATAAACGTACCACTTGAACCACTTGAACCACACAGGAACATTTTCATCAGTTCAAACGAGAAACATATTTCATAGTTTAATTCGATAAAGCCACAATAGCAAAATATCGAAAATTATATAAAGTATAGCACATTTTTCCAACTAACTAATGCATGAATAAATACAGTTATAAAAAAATCTAAACCTCTACCGTTGGTGTTATATTCGATGTTCATTTTTTCCGCACGCAGTTGACGCTGCAGACATCGACGGCTTTTACAATTTTGTCTCCTACATTGGCTGCTTTTTGTGTGTTCTGTTGCTGAAGTGGCCGACGGTGCTACATCCACGATGGCCGATGTGCACGTTGCCTGTTCTGATAACTCGGTGTTTTTAAATTTGAGTTCATTTTTCGGGTGACCAAACGCTGGCAATAAATGCTGCAATTGCAAGTGGGCCTGCAACATATGGCCGCTATATTCCAATCCAATGTCGTAAAAAGTCCACGTAACAGTAGTCGGTTTTCCCAAACTTAGCGGACGGCTGCGGCAGTAGGAAAACCTTCCCATATATGTCGTGGTGACGACGACGGAGTTTGAACAGGTGGTCTGTTGTGTAGCAGTGTCTTGTATAACTGTAATACTCGTTGGTTTGGCCATTTGAGGCTGGCATCGCTTGTGTCAGACTTTCTATCATTCTGCAAAAACATACAATAACCATAAGTATAATATATAGTAATTGCCATCGACGGTTTTGACATAGCGATTGTAAGCTTACTTATGCAGCCAACGGCCTTTGACCACAGCTATTTGAATGTTTTGCAACCCGTGCATTTTTTGAAGAATTTTCTTGTCTTCATAGAGATATGTTCATATTGCGGACTACAAATGAAAACACGATATTTATTGATGTAGAAAATTTTTTACTCTTATACCCGAAAGAAAATGAACACTATTTTAATAATGTATAATATAAGTATATTTACGAGTTGACATCGTAAATCACAGCCATGTCTTCGAAGAAACTCTTCCAACAGAAAATCAAATATAAATCGTTAGCTCAAATTCAAAAAAGCTTTTCTAGTTAATAAAACGTAGAATGTCTTAATAGAAATCGAATCAACAGCTTATATTCAATCAAAAAGACTGGAAAATATATTCATATTTTTAACACATAGAACACAATTGATCCGTTGCTACAGACGGTTCTACGATTATTGACTAAGTATGAATAATATTTTCATTTTGGCTAAAACACTAAAATATTATTTAAATTTAATCTTTTAGAATTCATTAATACATACATATCGTTATTTACATTATATTTTGAATTACAATTATTTAAAATTAACGTTTTTATTTCAATTTAATATAGGTACATGCAATGTGTATACAATTTTTCGTCAGATCACATTTAGAAAGTGTATATATTAGAAAAATAAAATAAATTACGGACACTACAGATATATATTAACTAACAAAATAATATTATAAAAATACAAAATTATTGTACTTTTAACTTGCTAACGATTAGAATACCTTTTAACCAGGTTTTTATCATCTAGAAGTGGAAATGAGGAAACTAACTTTTTATTATTCAATATCCTTAAATGTCCCTGGCTTCTATTTAGAATAATGCATTGTGATCACACGAATTAAGCAAAAAAATACCTTGCTCAGATGTACAGCGGACCTCCGTCAAAGAGTAGGGAATTTTAAGGTATGTGCTATAAATTTGAATTTAACGATAGGTATCATAGTATATAAAAAACGATTCTGAACAGAGATAGTTTGTCAATTTAGATTGTTTAGAATATAGATTATATATAATATTTTTGTCAATATTTGCACTTTAAACGCTTAAAAATAATAATTGTTCTTAAGTAAGTATTTTAATGATTTTTGAAAAACAGTGAAAACAACCTATGTAAAATCTTCTATTATAAGTATTCAAGTATTTTGTCCTAGAAATTTTATTTTTTTATGAACAATTAAAAAAAAAATTAAAAAAATTGATTATTTCAAATGCCTATAAATAGCATAAAAATTAGTAAAATATTTTTTTCAAAATATACTAATCTTAACAACCAGTAAAATTTTAAGTTTCTATGACTTTAGGCGCTTATAAAAAAAATTTGTGACAATGACAAACGATTTTTGATTTTTTTAATATTGTGATAAGTAAAACTTATAATAAACCTTTTAATAAATCTTCAAGATTCTTTTGAGCAGCTAAATTTTCATTATCAATACTCAAAAAAACATAAAATACATTTTTTGTTTTGATTAAATATTAAATTAATTAAATACGTCTTTAAGACATACTAATATTATTTATTATTTTATCTTAATAAATTTTAGTTCTTAGATTTTTCTCAATATTGATAACTGACAAATCTGTGAATTAGTATCAGTTTGTTAAGCTATAAAATTCTAATTTTAGTGTCATGGTCATCCACAACCTCAGAATAGAAGTAAAAATCCAAATTAAAATTAAATTGACTTATAAAAGTGGTTTGTTCTTTATTTTTTAGAGCTCACAACTTACTTCTTGATGTTTATCATCGTTTTATTCTTTTTTTAATTAGAAAAAACTAAAAATCTTTTTATTATTTTCCTTAGTAAACTTAAAAAATTGATAATAATAATAAACTTAAAAAGTGAACAATTTAAGTGAAAAAAAAAATTAGTTTAGTAAAAAGTTACAACAAATAAAAGTTTATTGATGTTTTAAAAAAATTGGGGGTGCTAAGCGGTAGGCGAGGAGCTTTTAACAAGCTTTCGCTCATCGCTGTACTCCTTGACGTATAAACATATAAAACTTAATGAACACATTTACTGAAGTAATATACCTATTCGATGATTTCCTAAATCATCAATCGAGTTTTGTTTCTATGATGTACTAAATCTTTTATCGTTGATTACATTAAATGCATCAATAATTTATAATAGTGATGTTGATATAATATCAATCAATCAATTAATTCAAAAAAAAATTACATGGCAGCTGCTACATATAAATTATTATAATTGGTATGTTGACTGCTGAACTGTTCGTAAAATTAATTGTATCTGTATGAGTGTTTACTACGTTAAAATTAAAGTATCAAGAAACCGTAAGTGCCTGTCTGGATTTATAATTCATAAGATTAATAAAGTTTTCATGCTGTAGCCTGTAAGTATCGATTAGTGTGACTATCCATAGTGTATTGCTTTTCTTACGTTTCTAACGTTTAAATTATTATTGTTATTTACAATACAGGACCAACGTTAAATTAATATTTATGTGTTCAATGTCTAACGAAAATGATACAAACACGGACAACACTTCTAAAAACTATGGCTCGAAAGCGGCAATGGCGCAAGTCAGTATCTCTACAACAGAAAATATTTTTATGTAATTTATTTAATTTAAAATATTTAAGATTTTAGCCACTTTTGCACAGAGTTTCCTGTTAATTGGATTAGGCATGGAAGTATCAATGCCAACAATAGTTATTAAAGATTTGTACCAAAATCCAAACAGCAAATTTTCATTAACATTAAATGAGATCTCTTGGTATGGTATGTACATATTTTTATAGTTAAATATTTAAATGTGACGAATAAACAACTGTTTATACTATCTACTTAATTATGTGAACTTTCGTAGTGGATACCTATACAGGTACGAACAGTCTACATTTCCTGCAACAACTCAGTGACTGAAGTCTCTTTTAACCCACCAATTTATTAATGTTAATAAAATTCACTTAGAATATAGGTAATATCATATTAAATAATGAAAAATTTAGAATCTTATGAACTAGCATATCTGCAGCTGATACTTTTTATTATCTTTTAATTATGAATGCAAGTATTACGGAAGCATGTTTTTTATAATTAATTTTTTCAGTATATACGAGTAGATCAATTATGAGGAAAAATTGGAAATGAGGTTTTTCTGTGATGTCGTTTCGGCACTTCCATTTAGGCAAAAAAGGCAAACATTCATCGTAATTCAACACTCATACATAAATTGAAAATTAATTTTAGTGTCTATATTATAGAAAAATATCTAGGTGTATATTACTGGTTGTAAGCTTACTCCTTTATATATTGTACATTGTTACGTTCCTGTGATAAAATAAATATTAAAAGATTAAAAACTCGTGTGTCACAACGTTGTTATATTCAACGATAGTGTCGATAAATTGTTCAGATCACAAAATTATTCAGTTTAAATAATACTAATACTTGAGTCCAAACTCAGTCATGAAATCTTTAACCACGATCGATGATAACATGTATGTTTTTGATAAAATCAGAGTAAAATTTCGGGGACACCGCATTCAAAATATTTGTTCAGCTACAAAACTACAAGGAGGAAATAATTTATATACATAACTATTAACTTGTAATTGATAAGACCTCGAACAAAGAACACACACACACACACACACACACACACACACAAACCACTTAACAAAACTATGCTTTATGCATAATGCATTTGTTTACATTTGTAAACATAACTACAAATCGCATTGCAAACAAAAAAAAAATATTATTTTCATTAATTTTATTCCGCTAAGCTGTTTCCTAACTTCTAAGTACATAATATTTTTTTAAAAAGTGACTTAGTGCAGTTTTACTATTCAAAAATAAAGTAGATAAATTTCAAAATCAATATGTTACCGTAAAAGCCTGATAACTACACACTATAGGTAAAGCTAAATGTTACCAGTTAATACTAGGATTTATTGTTTGTATTCAATAAAAGCAGAAAATCATAATTTTATTCAGCCTTTTATTAAACGACGTAATAGATGTATGTTCTTCGTATCAAGGTGGGATATACAAATTTAATTAGTAAAAGCTGATTAATTTACGACAAATGGAAATTAATGTATGATCGATAATGGCTATTTATTGTTGCTCAAATATGATTTTACGTAGAGACCATAATAGTATACATCATAACTCGTGAGGAAATAAATAATATTAGTAGTATATTTATAGTAAATACTCGTAGGTATGTTTTTAAAATACATATTTAATTGTAATATTAATTACTTTTTTTTTACATACAATTTAAATAATTTCACTGTATAATAAATAATTTTTATGATGATTTTTAGTATAATTTTCAATTGTTGTATATAAATCTGTTTTTACTAATTCAATTTACACATTCAATGATGTACACCATATATATTTAGTAAAAGATCGGATAAAATTATGATTTTTAACTTTTACTAAGTATAAACTACAATACATTTTAACATTGATTATAGTGAAACTTAGCTCTACCTGTAAGACTTTTATGGTACCTAGCAAAAACATAACATTTGTTCGTTAATAATCTAGATCACAAAACTTTATTGAGTATTCTGTAAACTTTTGTGTGCCACTCAAAATATAATAATATACAAATGAATGCTTACAGGGAGTATACTGTTTGTATTCCATCCGACTGGCAGTTTTGTGTCGGGATTCTTGCAAGAAAGATTCGGAAGAAAACGTTGTATGATTTTCGCAAACATCCCGAGCTTATTTGGATGGCTTGTGTTGTACAACGCCGATTCCATGCTTTTACTTTATTCATCGACAGTATTGATGGGATTAGGTATAGGGTTCAGTGAAGCTCCGATATTATCATACGTGGGAGAAATAACAGAACCTAGACTTAGAGGGTCCATGGCATCTCTGGCGTCTGCGTCTACTTTCTTTGGAGTATCAATACTTTATATATTGAATTATTTTTTTGAATGGAGAACTGTTGCATTATTGAGCGCATTATGTCCTATTACTTGCATATGCCTTTTAATGATGGTAATATAATATTAGATATATTACTACAAAGTCACTTTATTTATTTATTCATTTGTATTATATTATTGTGAAAATATTATAGGTTATGTACGTTTTCAGATTCCAGAATCTCCTATTTGGTTGGTCTCTAAAGGGAAACTCGAAAAAGCCGAGAAGGCTTTATGCTGGCTAAGAGGATGGGTAGAACCTGAAGCGGTTAAGACCGAACACCTAGAACTCATTCATTATAATGAAGTATCTGGAACCAAAATTGATGGCAGTGAAGGCAAATTTTTTACTAAACTAGCACAGTTTAAAAGTCCATCGGTTTACAGGCCTTTGCGATTAGTTACGATTATTTTTTTTATTTCTCATATAATGGGTTTTTTTCCTGCCAGAGCATTTATTACCAAAATACTCAAAGAAGTTGGTGTGTCGGAGAATCAAAATCTTTTATTAGTAAGAGAACCATAAGGAAGCCACGAGTTACGTGAAAAATATTAGCTAGGTAATTGAATAATAAATGTAATTTATTTTCAGGTTGTTTTTGGTGTTTTGCAAAATATCGGTTGTTTAATCGTTATCTTAAGTGTGCATCGTTTGGGTAAAAGATTTATGGCTTTATTGACGTTTTTAATTAATACTACACTGATGTTATTATTTGGATTATACATCATTGCTGTGAAAAATAGTTATATTAACTCAAACCCTTGGATACCAATAATAATAATATGCGGCATTTACTTTTTTGGGACTTTTATTGGCAATTTTCCTTGGATGCTAATGCCCGAAATATTTCCAAACAAGTAATATATATATATATATATATAAATATATCTTAATTTAATATATTTATCACTATTATATTACTACTACATTGAATAATAATATATACAACTATATTATTCCCTTCAATTATATTTTAATGTTAATTTAAAATTGATCTAAATATATAACTCAAATACATAATTTTTATTCTACCACTATTCATGCTAGAGTTTTCACCACTTGGCTGTCTGCTGTACATTAATAACAACAATAATTCAGTTTTTAATTATACACTAATAATAATTTTAATTTCTAATACTTCTAAAATTACTGCTAAAATTTAAATATCAGTAAATTATTGTTGTTTTCTACTCGTAATAATTTTGATTTCTATTTATTTTTTTATTTTTATAATACAAGTTGATTCCATAATGTTTTTATGCTAAGAGTAGTTGAAACTAATAAAATAAAAAGAAAGCAGGTCGTTGTTTCATAGATTATTGACCCTTAATTTTGTATTCTGAACATTATTAATGTATTCGTAATATATTGATATTATACATTTATTTATTTTTGTTTTTAGAAGCCGAGGAATCGCCAGTGGTTCATGTGCAGGATTAGCTTATTTTATAATGTTCATCGGAACAAAGTTGTTTTTATCAGTAGAAATTATTTTAACTTTAGAATACACTCTAATTTTTTTCGGCTGTTTTGGCATTTTTAGCTTAATTTATTTATATATTTGTGTACCGGAAACTGAAAACAAAACACTATTAGATATTGAAAAATATTTCTTGTAAAACGTGTACCAATATTGTTTTTATTTTATATAGATTTTACAATACCTTATTCATTCGTTTTAATATATATATATATATATAAATAGTATGTGTTGATATAACATAAAATGGACAAAATACTAAACATTTAGTATTTTAAAAACAAAACTAAAAATACAAATATTTCAATAAATATATTGCAATATTGCATAGTAATGTTTTTTAACTGTAATGTATTAATAACAAGTATGATTAACTTCTGAAGCAAATTAGTCAAATACTCATGTATAATAGGTCATAAAAATCAAGTGTTGAATAAGTCCAACAAACAATATACGATGTCACGCCATGTGCAGAAGATATTAAAAATTATTTTGATTAAATTATTATTCTATGGACTATAACATATAGTAACATAATATAGTATAATAAATATGATCAATTTTCACTTCTATTATTTGATAATATTATTATAATTATTCAACATTTCAAGCTCATTTTATATTCTAAACGGAGTTTAGCATATGAAAAGTTAAAAGTTTTCAATAATTTTTAAATTAAGCATTGGGAAAAACTATAAAAAAAACGGAAAAATGGGCATTTTTAAGTAAAACCAATTTTTGACAAAATACATTTTTTTATTTTGTTCTAACTCAAAAACGAAAAATCATAAATACTTGAAATTTTCACCAAATATTTATATTAGAGTTTTCAATACATTGTTGAATTTTTGAAGTTCTTAAATTTTTTTTTGATCTATTTGTAGACAGTTAAAATTTTCGATTTTTCTAAGCTTTTTTTTCGAAATATCGATAAAAAAAATTGAACTTTCTAAAAAAAATCTTGAAATTTTAATAGAAGGATTATTATGATTTAGGCTTATTGCAATAAAAAAAATTGAAAATTATTAATAAAAAATTTTTATAAGCACTTAAAGTTCAAATTTTTATGAAATATGTCAATATCGAGATACATTGCAAGTTATTTTGCAGTTGAAAATGCATAAAGTATAATAGTATGTTTAAAGAAGATTAATTTTATTTAGGACGGTGGTAAAACTGGTAAGAAACAGACGTACTCTGAGGAATTTTAAATGGGATGGCCGATGGGCCAGGGGGTTATCAATTATACAATGTTTTGTTAGTTGTGACTAAGATAATTCGAATACATCATTTAGAACTTATAACTCTTTTTCCGTAACTAAAAAAATATTTAAGAATAGCACGAAAATTATCCTCATAAAATATATAATATTATCCTCATTATATTGTTCAGATTCAGCAAAAAAATAAAATAATAATTTAACAAGGCTTTCTAGGACATACCTAGTTTAGATTAATAACATTATCTTATTAACATTAATATTTACATCACAAAATAAAAAATAAAAATTATTACTTTTTGGTTTTAATAATTAAACGTTCATGCAAATGTATGACATTCATGTTTAGAGTGAAGATTTATAAATTATTATTATTTATTTTTGTATAAATTAATTTGTTATAATGTTAATATAGTACTTATACTTCAACATGTATACTTATAATTTATATAATACCTCTAAATACGAAATCGCTTTCCAGTTTTGAAAGATAGTTGTCACAAGGTTACCTAAACCATAAGCTCTTTTACCTCTAGATTTAGTAAAAACTACACAATAATATTGGGAAAAACGCCTTCAATTTTTTAGAATAACATAACGAATTAAATTTCTTTATGTTAAAATTTGATTTTTCTTTTAGCATTATTCTTAAGCAATGGAATCAAGAAATTCAGTGAAGGCACCCATATAAGTTTGTTAATACCACATATCGTGGTGACGGGGTATATAGTCGGTAAATAGTGGTTAGACTGTTATCATGACATCATCCATAATCAAAATTAGTATAAAATAATGTAGAAATAAAACTGGTAAAAAAAATTCTTAATTTTTGGAAAGTTACCTGATGATATCAGATATGACATAAAAAATAAAATATATATGGTTACGTAAAAAAAAATCAAAATGTATTATTTTATAGTCTATGAAAGGGGGGGTTGAACCACCCTAAACCTCTCCTTGAGCACGGCCATGGTAAGAAAAGGTATAAGTTGAAGATATAATATTGAAGGACATTTTTTTTTGATAGAAAGAGTTTTGATAACCGAAATATTACTATTGTTATTTTCAAGAGTACTTCTTAGACGGACGCGTTTTTATAACCAAAATTAAGAATTTCAATTAAAATGTTTCGTCGTTGAGTCATCCAAATCAAAGTCAGAGAGATGAGCTAATTTTTCAATAATTCATGGAAAATCACCACCTACTTATTTAATTAAAAATGAATTGTAAATTGTAATCGAATCACATACACAATTAGTAATAACTATGACTTATAATCACGAATTATGAGTATAAACTTAGAAACGATTAAATAATCTCTTGTCATATGTATGGTATAATATGTATAATACGAGGTCGATTTCATTACAATGATTTTTTACACCGCACTGCAGTCACACAATACACATGGTAATTAATCGTAATTAATCGACATTAATCGAGACAATATGCTTATTCATCAATTTACAAAACACCGATAAGCATTCGAATTACTAAACTTTTTAAAATTATTTCAATTTAATTTCATTGTTTGAATTATAAAATATTTACAATAAAATCATAATAAAAATGCATATAACATAAAAATAATATCACATTACATTGAATATTATTATTTTTATAATGTTATACATTTTGACCGTTTTGTTTACCATTATTTGACCACTACACCGACGATAGTACCTATCCCCCCCCACGGGCCTCACCCACTTGTAACAGTTAGGTATCTTGCACTGACTTGTTTCCCTAGAAGGCCAGAACACGGTACTTTATCGATGGCACGCGCGTGTACAGTGGCGAAAAATTGCCATTACTATACGCGTAAAACGTACTCGAGCGGTCAACCTATTTTTAAATGCTTAAAAATTATTGTAACGCGAGCGCATTCCGTCACGTCCCCTCCACCATAGGCAAGCTGCTAAAATAATTATTGCACCAACTGCAGTATGAAAAACAATGCACGCGTAGTATTTTTTATTGCCGAGAAACGGAGAAACTCCTTTTTACGATCGGAACGCGACCATAATAGCTGAGGACTGCAGTCGTCTTTCCCGTTGTTGTTATACTCGCCGGTCACGCCCAACCCCAGTACATAATATTAAACCGTCGACATTTCTTCTAAACGTGTTGCAATCGCAGTAATCGCAGTATATACATATTATTATAACATAATGCATAAGCACACACACCCCGAAATAGGTGATTCGAACGTTGCAATACGTACTTATTGCTGTTTGTTATTAATCATCTAATTAAACGGATGATTGTGTTACAATTAAGTATAGATATTCAAAAATTAATACGGGCATGTTGCATGTATTATATAATGTAGAGTGGAGTTGTGTGCATGACTACTTTTCGGGTACATCCGAGTTGCTGTTATGTCGGTCATTTTATAATATTATACAGTCTTAACTTTAAAATTTTAAATTGAAAGGTAAAAGTTTAATAAAAGTATAGTGGAGGTTGACTGATTAGCAACTGGTTGATCATACACGCTATAGTAGCATATCTTAATGAAACATACGTTTGATGTTCGTCAAAATTAAGCCTATTAAGTTATTATCTTAATTGCGAGATATAACTCCACGCGTAGAATCAATATTACTTTCAAATCCCAAATGTTGGTTACAATTTTACAAATAGTAATTTTATGGTATCTCCATGATTTCACCATAGCTTGATTGAAACATAGATCATAATTATTATTATTTTACAATAATCTTATATTAGATTTATTTAATCTGAATAAAATCAAAATTTTTAACCATATCCACATAATAAATAAAAGTATAGACAATCCTAAGTTTGATAAATAGGAAGAAAAATATTATAACTTTATGTAAAAATAATAAAAAAAATTCTAAATTTAATACATTTTAGTGAGATTGCAACTAGTATGTAACCTTTTATCGGGTGACTGCAACTAGTACGTATCTTTATATTTTGACCCCAACTAGTATACACCGTAGTATTCTTATTTTTTAAAAGAGACGGATTATGTGGCAAGTGGGAAAGAGTGAAATGCACTGGAGGCAACTGCGGCAATCGCGTGCAGTTTCGATACAATAATTAGTTTTGAATATACAGAATTAATTCGCACAGCGTTTGTTCAAAATTGTATTACAATATTTACTGTGTTTGGGATAACCGCTCATTATTATCATTTGTAATCGTTACTGCAACGTGGTTAGCATTTCAATAATAAGACTAAATAACACCTATATAGTTTAATTTTTGTAAATATTTTATTATATTGTCATAAGTTTAATTACACAAATTTGTTATCTTGTATTATAACTTGAACGTATATAATAATTTTATCTTAAGATGAATCCGCCAAAAAAAAACCTACTTTTATGGATAAGTTTATGAAATAAAGTTGATGAAACAATAAAATTATTTGCTATGAAACCTAGGCGCATACAATTTTTATTTAATGACTAATTATTCTAGTATATTATAAAATTAGTTAATTAATATAATATAAATAAATAATAGATGAGACTTTGATAAGTTATAAGATTTTTTTACTGTGCTCTTGATGCCTCAATTAATATGGTGATACAAGTTTATAATAAGTTATACACTCGATAAATACATTTTTTACAGTGTAAAATAGTTTATGTTATATATAAAATATAATTTTTTCAAGTTCACTTTCATTTTCAGTGCGCATCCAATCAATAATAATAAAAGCTAAACGGTCGCTTGGCTTTATTATGAGAAGATGTTTATATTTTGACGTCATTTTCATTTACAAAATATTGCATGGCTCAATAAATGAGAGTTTTCTTCTTAGTCTAATAAATATTTCTGTTCCTGCATTTAATTCTAGAAATCGCTCAACATTTAATATTACTAAACAGGCTTTTTTCCTCCAATTATAATAGATCACTATAATGATCTACAAAAAAAAAAAATTGATATTTTTCATCTCCCTCTAAGTATGATACAAATTAATATATTAACTTTTTTAAATATTTTTATACATAGTACACTAATTTATATAATTTATGTGTGATCAATTTTATTGTTGTTTATTCTACTATATTTTGTATTATTGTAAACAACATATAAACACTGTAGGTATACATTTACTGTACTGAATGCCTCCGGGCGTGTATTTCTAAAACAAATAAATACACTAGCAGATCCTGTTTACTTTGTTGCTCATAAAAAATGTTATTACAATCGGTTAAGGAGTTTTTGGACTTCATAGCGATTAAACCGTCGAATACGACATTTTCATATACACATACCTTCTCCCTCTACGGTGAAAATTGAAAGCTTACTCATCAGGCGTTGCCTCGATTTCAAAAAATTGAAAATCGATCATGCACCGCTTCTCTAACAACGATTTGGTTTCCATAGTAAATAACATTCAGATGCATTTTGTGCATTATATTTAAACGTGAATAGTGATAATTGGCCAAGGATTTCCACGTAACATTCTTTTAGTAATCAATTAAAGCCAAAAGTAATACTCTAAACAGTCTAAACCAAATATGGCTAAAATTTAAATAATATAAGATAATCCGTTAACATCAATGCCCCGAGCGAAGCCGGGTTATTCAATTAGTCACTAATGACTATATAGAGGTAGGATTTTTATGGTTTTTACATATTTGTTAATTGTTTCTAGTGTATGCAAGTAAATGCGAGTAAAATATCTTAACAATTCATGGAACATAGAATACATATGGGGAAAAAAATTATTTAGCATAAAAAGCGTATTTTAAGAGTTAGAGAATATTCAACACTTCAGAGAATATTTGAGAATAAAAAACAATATGTTTATAAATATTTTGACTTTTAAAGATTTTATTTTTATTAAACCTAACTTTCGTCAAATTGTTACTAATGTTATTATTGTCAGAAGTTTGGAAAAATCAAATACGCTCTTACAGTTGATATGATAAGTCTTATGGAAAATATTTTTACACAATTTGAACAGCTGATACCACAAGAAAGGAGAGATGGCAAAAGTACAGCTTAAACAAAAAAACATAGGATACACATTTTTGGAAAATATTGGACAATTTCTCAGTGGAGTTAACACGGATATCAAAATTAAAAAAATTTTGTTTCACAGAATATTAAGAGAATATTTTACCTATTATAAACGACATAAACGAATTATAATATTTCAAGGATTTTAAGACAACATAAATCCTACCGCTACTAATGAATAATAAATTAAAACGTATAGTTTGTATATTATATATTTATCGTAGATTCGTAGGTAAACCATTTAAATATATAATCATTAATAATTATAATAATAGCTCTATGGCGGATTCGTGATGTACGGAGAAACTCGTCAAAGGGGAACCCGTGCGTTTAGGAAGGGGAAGGGGGGATGGAGAGTTGGTATGCCTATGATAATATTATTGTTCTTGGCAAATGTCCGCCCACGGTTGTAGACAAGTTAACCTAACCGTGGGTCCACCGCCGGTACGTCATCGTCGACAGCTGCACGACGACGTAGGTAATTTCGACACCAAGTTTAAAATGAAGTTAAAAACAAGTTCAGTCGTAGTATGACAAAAAAGATCTGAAAAAAATCTATTTTGTCATGAGTCGTTGCGATTACAGCAGGGCACATCGATGGTGCGCGACAGTAATTTCAACAGCAGCCGCCGCGCGTGTGTGACGGATGTTGTGCCCACGTCTTGCCGTCCCGTAACGAATCAAGGGGGCTCCGTCCTCCCGATGACCGAGCTTGTGGGGGGGAAAGCCGGGATATGGGGGAGGTCACGTTTAATATCCCCCTCCGCAACCGTAGATGTAATAAAACAAATTGCGCGCCGCCGCCGCCTATCGATGCACACACACGCACGAGGGGTACGTTTACCAGCCGGCTGCAGCGGTCCCTCCTCCCCGTACGCCAAGGCCGACAATCCCCGAACGTACGCGGCCGATCCTCCCCGAACGCCGGCCGTTTTCCCTCGGCGATGCACACGCACCACAATCATAACAAATATTGTTTTCCGTGCACAGTATACGCGATATCGCGATAATAATAGCACATAATATTATTATTATATTGCTGTAGATAAGCAGT
Organism: Chaitophorus viminalis; assembly: GCA_025469195.1. Lineage (NCBI taxonomy): Eukaryota > Metazoa > Arthropoda > Insecta > Hemiptera > Aphididae > Chaitophorus > Chaitophorus viminalis. The sequence goes on from JAIPRK010000128.1 coordinate 70,931, forward strand.
AGAGACCTACGTCGTTTCGTTTTATGTGCATCCGCGTCTCCGTCGTTCCACTCGTTCGCCATCCACGTCTCCGTACAGCCGCTGCTAACGAGTCTGTTGATCGTCCCGGAGTCCGGTCCGTTTATTCTTTATTGTCGATCGTTTTACACGCCGCGCGATTGCTTTCTACTCGCGCTTTCTTTGCGTTTTAATTTTTTGTTTTATTCCTCCCTTCCCCCCTTCACCTATACACGTCCGTAGTTGTGCGCGTGCGCGAGCTCTCCGATAAACCCTTTGACAACAGCGCACCGCCGATAACGTACGATTATATTCATACATTTCATAATCTGTGGTACGGGGCCCTGCGGCAGACCCGGTGTCGGTGTTGTTCGTTCCGAAGTTCTCTCCCGCAACGGTCGCACGTCGGCACCGCCGCGCCGTCGCCCGCCGAGCAGGTTCGTCGGGATATTATGTCCGGCGGTGATGCGGACCGCGGACGACGTCGCGACGATTTCAAGTGAGTATAATACATACTCTCGTATTAATGCTCACCCGGGGGGGCACGTCGCCACTGCTGCTCCCCCTTCACTACTCCCCCCCTCACCGTGAAAGCGTTGTCGGTGCACGACGCGTACGTAACGACCAACGATGCCGTCGTGTGTAGGCGGCTTCTATAACGTCGTATCGATTGTGTGTGCGTCCAGTGTCTCTGGGCTCTCCATCATGATGACTTTTGTCAGTTGTCCATGCATTTTTGTTTTCGCATTCTAGGACGACGGCCACGATCATCATCATCGGCGGCCTGCCCCTGAAGTGCACCACCGACAACCACCGTCAAAGGTAAAAGAGAAACCCGGAAAACTACAGTGGTGAACGCGCGAACGAGATGACGACCAACGGTAGTATGGTGATGACTGTGAACCTGCATGACGATAACGCGACTGCTCAAACCCAAGGTACCTGCACGTTGTTGCGCTTAATCGTATTTATTCTGGTACCTACATGCAACCATCGGTGTAAACCTGTAATGTTCCAGGTAACTACAGTTGTTACGACGGTGGAGGCTGCGCCAACAATACTGCATGGGTAACGAACCCCTATAAAGCTATTTTGGACTCCATCTCTGTAGTTCTACTCAGTCCATCGTGCTTCAACAACGTGTTCAACCATCCTTATTTCCATTTTTCTCATGCCATCATGTTCATCTGCTTCATGCTGCCATTCGGATCGCCATGCCAATTGATCCTTTTCATTCGCATCGGGTTGGCTGGCGCCACCACCATCATGGCTCTGTGGGCTAGGAACGTCCAATGTTGGACCAGTCTTTTGTGGAACACTGCATCAGCTGTTGTTAATATCATATATATTTTTGTGTTATTTTACCAGCTTAGACCCATCAAGTTCAACGATGAATTAGAACAAGTAATTATTCATACTATTTCTCATAAAGGTGTAACAAATAATTGTATTTACAACGTTTTTAGGTGTACAATTCGCTGTTTTGTCCTTTAAAAGTTAGTCGTAAACAATTTAGAAAAATTATTTCCTGCATGAAAATGATCCGGCCTTTAAAAACTCTTGAAATTTTTGCTGAAGAAAAAGTAACAAGGGTTGACAGCTTATCGTTGGTTCTATCAGGAAAGTAAGCGAAACTCAAGTTTGTTAGTAAACATTCATTGATTGAAACCTAAACTTAGATATTTCTTATATTGAACCTTTGGCTTATTATGATCGATTAATTTTATGATACATTTTAAATTATAATGATATGCAATTATACTACCTCAACTAAAGTATAAAAATTAAGTTGGCATAATTTATATTAAATAATTGCTTGTTAAAATTAATAAATATTTATAGTAATTACTAATTACTATCCTTGTATTACTTGCATTTATATAATATATTGTATATTTTGCTATAGGTTAGTAATATCACAGAATGGTAATGCTCTACATATTGTCTTCCCATATCAATTTCTAGATTCTCCAGAATGGTTTGGTGTATCTACTGATGAATTCTTCCAAGTAATAAGTTATTTAATTGAAATTTAACTTTTCCAAAACTTATTTACTTGAATTATTTATTTAGGTATCAGTTACTGCTGTAGAAGATTCCAGGGTATTATTATGGCATAGAGACAAACTAAGACTATCAATTATTACTGATAAATTTTTATATACTATATTTGATCACATTCTTGGTCGGGATGTTGTAAAAAAACTTATGCAGGTAAAAAATGTTATTTAAATAATAAACATTATTCTCTTAGATTAATTTTTTGATATTTTAATCTAAATCTATTGTAAATTTGTTTATAGGTAAGTGAAACTATGTCTAATGGTCATTTGCCAAATCAGTGGTTTGAAGGAGAAGAAACTGAAATGACAAATAATGCTAACGATGAAAAACAGACAGTACTTTATTTGAAACGTAATGGTGATGGGCAAGCAGGCATTGAAACTATATTAAAACGAGAGCTTCAAGGTATGTTAATAACTGAAAAAAAAAACATTGATTTAAATTACCTTGTTATTTTGTTTAATTATTATTTGTATACTTATTTGTTGCATTAAAATTTGCTATTACATAGCATGAATTGTAACTTGTAATTTAACTTTTAGACTTTTAAAAATTGATCCTTCTTTAGATAATAATAAATATATATATATATATATAAACAGTAATTATTTCCTACTTAAAAATAACAACAATTCTTATTTTATGTAAAATAATCTCTTCTAAACTCTTTAAGTTCAAATGTGCAGAACACAATTAAGCTTTTTAATTAAAGGCTTAATTAATTTTCATAAAAAAAACGAAGTTAAATTTAATTTTTAAGGTAGCTTATTTTGTAGTTCATAATTTAGGTATTAACATGCAATATATCATTTTGAGAAAGTAGAATCTGTTTATGATAAAATAATGAAATATACAGTTTGCTTCTTTTCTTTTTAAAATCAGTAAATTGCTTAGTAATATGGTTTAAGTGTTTAATACTGCAAAACATCAAAAGGTAAGCAATGTTTTATGCTTTTTATCTCGTGTGCTTTTGTTATAATATAATTTTGATTGCAAGTTATAGTATAATTTAAATTAAACAAAGTCACAAATATTAACTCTATTATTCTTAAATCCGTACAGTTCATTTTTTATATCATAAGAATTAAATTTATTATAAAGAAAAAAAAATTAAATATGAATCTGATAATATGCAATTTAAACAATTTACATATCAGATATTGCTGAAGTTAAATTTACATTATTATATTTGTATTTTAAAAAGTCGTCAGCGTTCAATACAAATTAAATCTAATCTAATTACATTTGATACTTTTATCTCAACACTTTTTACTTAAATTTTTAGTTCAAATTAATTATTTTATTAAATTAATTTGGTAATAGTTGTTTATCATTTAATTTATTAATTATTGGTTTGTTAATTTGTTGTCTTTAATTTTAGAATGTTCATTATTATTATTGAGTTTTTTCGGTTGTAATAGTGTTATTATTTTTACCCAACTTAAGTCAATTAAAATTATTTAAAAACTATTTTTATCTTTAAAAATATTGTTTTAATATCGTGCTATTTTTCTCTTAAGCATGTGAATTGATTTTGATGTTAATATTTTATCTATTAGTTTTTGCATGATTTACTTGTGTTATTATTAGAGAATGACAACGCATGTCTGGAACACTGTCCATTGATAAGTGACCAGTCTTCGTGGTACTCACAACAGACTCTACGTAACATGTTGAGAACTCTTCATAAGTAATCAGTATTAGGTAAGTGTAGTATGAGTTACACAAAAAATGTCAATTTTTTGTCATTCCATAAAAGTATTTAATTTTATATGTTATTCTTTGTGTGCATATACTTATATATATATATACTTAGGTGCATGTATGTATATACTTAATGGACTGGCCAGACAATATTCATACTTTATGTTGGTGAATATGTTGAAATAGTATTTGTTCTTCATTTGGTTAGTAATCACCTATTACCTTAAATTAAACCAGTCCATCTGTATATATATATATGCGTATGTAATAAATGTATAATATTGTATAGTTAGAAGTCATATGTTTTTTTATGCTTAACAACTACTATCTATTTTGTAGTAATAGAAATATAAATCTAAAAGAACCCAATGTGTGGTTAATTTTGGAAATAATATTAATTGTATTTTATTTGTTAATCCAATGTAATTTTGTTTTAGGGGATCCGAATGGATGGAGGCTGAGTAGGATTGAAGAGGTTGACCACGAGACTCCTGTATAAAATAAGTGATCTGAACAGATGGATGCTGAATAGGATGAAGCGGTTGACCACGATACTCCTGTGTAAAAAATATTTCCTCAAACAATTAATAATCTTGTGATCTTAGGATAAGTTTATATCTAAGTTTTCTTTTTGATTCTGACATATTGGTATTTTGTTTTTTAAATAACCTCTGTCAGATTTGATTTTTGGCACCTATCGAATTTAATAATCACTGTAGTCATTTATAATTTTATAACTGCAAAATTAATAATGAAAATGTTCAATAAATAAACAATTATTACTTATAAGCTAGCTCCTTATTTTCTTCGAGTAATATTATTAATTTTGTTTCGTTTTAAAAGTACTGATATTTCAATGTTTTAAATAATAAATATATTACATGTTGTTTATTGTTATTTCAATATTATAATGTACTAACTAAGAATATGATAATGTATTACTAAAGTGATATTTATAAAAGTAACTAGTCTATTATTATATAAAATTTGTATGTAATTATAATGTATAACATGTATCGATTGGCCCAGGGTTTTAGACATTTTCATATTATAGTGAGAATTTATTAAAATCAAATTGATACCCTTTTAACTGTAAAATAATTCTAAACTCTGAGGCACTATGTGTATTGTGTACAGCACGATCCAATTATTGTACTATTTTAAATGGATTGTCTTGTGTACATTAATTTTAAGGATATTGTTGTATTTGAATTCTGAGCAAGACCGTTCTGTTATTGTATAAAAACTCAGGTTTTTTTTGAAATAAAGTGTGATTAACAAAATATATGTATACATATATATTAAATTATATATTTATATATATGTATACATATGATTTTGTTTAAATTTTAATGGAAATTTGTATTTGTTATTTTTATTTATTTTACTACGTCATCCTGTATGAACTAAGAAAACCAACAACTCCCGCGGCAAGTAACTGTGATATGGTCCTGTGTGCCACCACTTGCACCACTGTCCGCGCAGAAGATAATCGCTGTGTTCAAGCCTACAAGTGAAAATAATAAGCGCGTTGTACATATGTCATTAAGACAAGAAGTACAATTAAATAAGAACGATAATGCTTGGGTTCCGACAATTGTTAAGAAAGCTAAAAATAAAAATGAAAACAATTTGAAAACGGAGGTTAGAAAATTAAGAAATAAAATGTTGGTCATGTATTGAAAAATTATAATATAATATTAATTTGTTCCAATATATTGATAAAAATGTCCGGTCGATTCTAAATATCACCCCGGATAACATGTTTCCATTATCAGAAGAATTTAAGGCTTTGCCTATCAATAGTTTTGATCAGCTGGAAAAAACCGTTCACTTAGTTTTTGAAAAGGTAATTGAAAATTCGAAAATAACATGGTATTTTCTTTTATCTATTTGTTTAAATAATAAATATTATTAATTACAAGGGACATTTGGATTCTAACATGTAAGTTCTATATAACATTTTATTCATCTAAATTATATACTCAGAAATTAAATATTTGTCGAGGTAACCAAATAATACAGACTTCTGTCAATAAAGAAATTTACACAACTTTATTTACATGACCTTTCAAATTTAAATGTTCTCATTTTTGACCATATTAATTTTTTTGTATCAAAGACTTCAATCTAGATATTTATCTTTCTTATGTATATTTATTGATACTTTTCAATGGCTACATTTCATCTTATACTTAATGATCCTCCTCATTTATCTTGTATTGAATATCATGCAAGAAATTATAATTATATCCAATTAGTACATAAAACTGGATGAAAATGCTTTTTTTTATGAATTTAATTTTTCTACAATTCTAGGCAATAGAAGAACAAAGTTTTGCACCGCTTTATGCATCACTATGTTCTTCTATGCAGACAGTTCATGTATGTTCTAAAGATAACAAAATGACATCATTTAACTATTTAAGAAACTTTTAACAATTAAATGTCAAAACCAATTTGAATGCCAATTCGACAATGCTTAGGAAAAAAATGAAAGTAAATATGCCGAAGGAAATTGTCGGTAAATAACATTTTTGATCCAAATGAGACTTAAGATAGAAAATTAATTTTCTTTTTTTTTATTAGATTTATTGGTGAATTGTATAAAACCAAATTCCTCACACACAATGTAATCTATTATTGCTGTGAGAATTTGATTTGTAGACATTTAGAGGCGCCTCTAGAATGTTTATGAATCTTAATTAAAACTGTGGGAAAAAAACTAGAACAAGTAAATTTTCATACGAGTATTTTATTTTAATTGAATACATTTCAATGTATTTTGGAAAACATTCTCAGTAAAATAAAATTACTTAAAAATTGTTATACCTGTGCATTGTGATTATGGTATGAACGTATTAAGCTGAATTAAAACATGTCTGTATGTTTGTTAAAATATGTGAATGATGCATATATTATAGTGTACTATATTATAGTGTATTGTAGTGTTGGATCTTGCTTTCATTTATAATATAATATGATTAAAATTAAAGTTTACTGATATAAAAATGTGTTATTTAATTTTCAGTCATACAATTTCAATGATATTTTTGATAAACTCAAAGCATTGACTTGTAAGAACACAAAAAATAAGATTCCAACCAGAATCAAATTTATGATTGAAGATATTATTAGAAGAAATAAATGGATTACAAGATGAATAAAATAATATTTTTTAAAATTCATGCTACCCTTAAGAATTATCCTCAATTCTTCTCTTATATTGCTGTCATTATAAGTAAGTATTTTTTTATCCTCTTATTCTCTTATGAAATTTACTTTTTTATCATATATTATTAAATATTAATCAATATCCTCAATCAATAGCCCCATTATTTATATCAATGCACTTCCATACAGCCTGAAAACTCTAGTATAATATTTTTATTGATGAATTGTAAAAAATTCTAAGTTCAAAGGAAACTCAAAACATAAAAGAAGTTGGTATTTTTTAATAAATTTATTTTATCTATTTTGAGATTAATATTTTTTAAAATATTGAAATATATATTATATTAAAATGACATTTATTTATAAAAAAAAAAAATGTATTTATATTTATAGACTTATAGTTATTATTTGTCATTTAAGGATGGAGAAATTTTATGGATTTATAACAAGTGGAGGATGTAAGACTACATTCCTCTCAGTGTATTTATACCTAATAAGTAATAACCAAATAAATAAATATTTCAAAAATGATGTAAGTCAGCATACTATTTTAAACTGAATAATTGAGGGTATTATTGTTCATTTAATTTAAATTTAGCGAATTGGAATATTCCTCTTGTCCTCCTATGTATGATAAAATGAGGTTGACTGATAACAAACAATTATATGATATATACTGTATAATTGGATATGTGTAAGTATACAAATTTATCCAATATACAATTAAATTTACATTTCTATCTTTTTGGTTTTCCTTGTTGAATTGAACACTGGATTTAAGATAATATTTAGTATCTTGTATCGTTTGTGCCTCTGTGGTGTTAACACCAAAAATCTCGCACAGTGTCAGCAATGCAAGTATAGGTGGAAAACGCTATAAGTGGCCTCAATCCATTTTTGTATTATCTATCGACCACCGTCACTATCACATCTCATCGAAATAGATAAGACCGTGATTTTGAATTTCAATTGATAATAATATTATTGTTTTGTCGTACTTCGTAATTCTGTGTGTCGACAATGATGCCGGTCAATCGGTTCGTATAAATCGCGTCAATTCATTTCCTTTCGTGTAAGTCTTGAACCGCGTCCGACACTCGGTTACTGTCAAAATCGCCGGAGGATATTGACGAGGGATGTCAGCGGAAGACGTGCTGTTCGACATGTTGCACTCGGAAATCGTGTCGTATTTGGTTTCCAAGTCGGCCGAGGTGAATCGTTTGAAACCGGTTTCGTGTTTATAGTGTACACAGCTTATAATCGTTTGTCGTTTTTTTCGCAGGATGAGGACATATCGATATTGGAACACTTGGGCTACTCTTGTGGTTGGCGGCTGATCGAAAGGTAATGACAACGTTGCTGCGCTGTTGTTTCACTTTTATTATGAGATCGTTTTTTTTTTTCTCGTGTTCTTCTCTTTAGAATAACGAAAGAATTACCAAGGTACAAGGAAGAACTGGAAATATTAAAATTCATATGCACAGATTTTTGGTCTTGCGTCTACAAAAAGCAAGTAGACAACTTGCGAACCAATCATCAAGGTGTTTATGTATTGCACGACAATGAGTTTCGTTTTTTCAGCAAACTATCAAATGGCACGCAGTATTTAAAATCTGCACCAAAAGTAAGTGGGACATAGAATGAATTCAATGGTTTATTATTGCTTATGAATGTTTTCTTTTTTTCTAGTATGCTACATTTACATGCGGTCTAATTCGAGGAGCACTAGAAAACTTTGGAATTTCAAGTATTGTGACAGTTGAAATAATCAGAATGCCATCTTGTAAATTTCATATACAAGTATTACCATCGTCATCCTAATATTAATTACTCGTATATAACATTTATGTACAAGACAAGTTGATATAACATTTTGGATTTCAATCCAATTAATTTCTCGCTGTGTTCAACACCAAAACAATTATTGTTCTAATATCCCATTATTTTTAAATTAATATATTACACTATCTATTGAATTAATTATTATTTAATATTTATGATGAATTTAGAGATCAGATATTTTAATATCATAATTTCATGTTGTTTATTAAAAATCAGTTAACATAAAAGTGCTAGTATGAATAAAATTATTAATAATTTCAATTACCTCATTGATTTAATCATTACAAAACAATGGTGTAAACAATTGAAAATATACTAATGTGTTCTTTGAAATAGTCGTAGAGCTTAAAAGAATTTTTGTGTTTCCATATTTAATTTACGATAATAATTTTATGACTGTTGTCAATAACTTGTTTGGCATACAGTTTAGTTTATTAGAAACATTGGTATTCATAATAATTTAAAAATTATAATGAAACAAACCTAAAATATATCGAAAGCAAGTTCTACTAAATCCATCCCTATAATGTATAAAATGTTTTAACTTAACTTAAAAATGTCTGTGATAACCTATCCATGATAATACATCGAGTGAATGAAATTTAAACTAGATACAATTATTGCTATATTATTCATTTGCCCCTCCTAAGTAATGGAAAATACCATTCAGTCATTTCTTGCTTGTTTTGTGACACTATGCACCATTTATGATTATAAATTTATAATAATTAAATAAATATAGTAGAGTTACTTTATATTGGTATTATAAACACATTTAAAACAAAACATTATGGATTCAAAACTTTCAGGACTATTTTAAGGAACAAAATAAAGTATACAATATAAACACGGTATATTACAAATCTAAGAAAAGATATAAGAGGCACTTACAGCTAAAATCAAATTTTTTTAGTGCAAACAAAGATAAATCAGTTGATTTGGAACTACTTAATAAAAGTATTAAGGTTGAGTAAAATTACAAACCAATAATTAAATTTTAAATAGACAAAATAAATTGAAAATATAAAGAAAATCTTAGGTAAACTTGCGGTATCTGTATAATTTTGGTGGAGCTGAAGCAGTTAAGTCCTTGAAAGGCAAAGGAGGTGTATTTTCACCTCCTTGTTTGATCCTCTCATCTTCCATGTTGCGCCAAAGTTTACGGCGCATATCCGCTTTAGGTGTTTCAATCAAATGACGATTTTTTATACATCCCAATGCTCTCCTAGGTGTCTTGTTGTTTTCCTTTGATTTAGTAGAGTTCAGGCTGGTGATCAGAGGGTCAATATCGTTTTCACCAACAGCCGAGTGAAAAGAATCTTCTGTGCCAACACTGTCAACATTGGTATATGGAGTGGATGTCACTGGATCATCAGTCGAAGTGTTGACAAACAGCTCGTTGTTTATGCGAGTTTCCGTGGATATATTCTCTTCTTCAATTATCATTTTTACCACCTGTCCAAAAATCGAATAAATAAATCAAAATAATAATAAATAATAACTAAAAGGCAGATTCAATAAAAAATCTTGAATATGCCTAAATGTTCAAATATGCATAAAAAAAAAAAAAAAAATATTAAGAAAATTTATTTAACATTATGGAACACCAAATTACTGTAAATTATTTTCTTTAATAATTCTGGATAGTTTCATTAATAATCGAAAAATCCGTTTATGTATATTAATTTATTTCTATATTGATCAAAACTAAAAGTTTTAGTCATTTATTCAGATTATATTATAATAGTAATACTTCAAAACTGTCAAAAACCACCCAAGTATTAAAAGTGTTAAAAGATGAAATATATTGTAATTAAAATCGTCAAATAAGCCATAAAAAAAATAAATAAATAAATAAATGGCTTAATATTGAAATAAGTAAGATATTATACACTAAAAAAGTTGCATAGTTTGAAACAACGTCATGCCATGAAACACATTTTGGGCCCATCTAAGCATATCATACGGCCAACCAGAATAAACATGGAAATGCATGCAAATCCGCACTTTAGTAATAACATTAATAACCAACCAAGGTTGATTGACTACTCACTCGCAACGGTGTTCGGACAAATTCGCATGTTGGGGAACGCGGATCCATGATTTCCATTGTGTTCGACATTGTTGCAGAGAAACGTTGACACGTTTGTTACTGGCTCGAATCAGAAACCCAATGAACGTGAAACGAACAGATAGGACCAATTTTGCGGATTGAAAAAGTGTAAAGAACTGAAACGTGAGCAAACCGTGAAAACTCGTTCTGAAATATTGATTTTTCTTCAGGGCAAGCACACGACTCCGGACCAAACAATCAACAACCGCCTGAAAAGCAAGTCTTCAACGACCGTTTGTTTTTAAATATGGCTACAGTAGTACAATGCTACATGGTTAACGGTAGATATATCTCAAACTCAATATCATATTATTGTTCGTATTTTGTAACGGCCATTTGAAGAAAAACGAATTTCCGTAACAGTGTGACCAAAACGAAAGAATAAACTAATGTTTCGGAAAATCCAGATGACAACGAATACCGCTAATTTTTGAATTCGATAATACTATAGTAGTATAGGAACTAAGATAACATTATACATTTATACGTAAATACGTAATACTTACATTTTAGTTCGTGATTTCGAGTTTCAAGAAGTATGTATTTGATTTTTTCAAAGAAGATTAATTAATTGATCGGTAAACGAGTTTAATTATGTTGCATAAATTAAAAACGGTGAATTGTGTTAGGGTTCTTTTTTCGGAGTATTTACGTATTTGGTGCTTTATACGTAAATACAAATTAATTTCTAGTTGATGACGATAATTATAATATGTAATACTACCACTTACACTTAGTTGTTCTTATTCTTTCAAAATTTGAAAAATGAAGTGCGAATGTTTTCAACATATTATACTCACCTCTTAGTCACAAGATGTGTGTGTGTGTAAATCCATGTATAAGTACTATTGCATTATGTCTGTACATTGTGGTTATTATTTAGTTAGGTATTAGTTAATTATCTACTTATTATTCAACAGTGAAATGCTAGTAAAATGTTGTTGATAGGTATAGGTTTTATTTTTCAAAACCCTGACATTTTGTTCAAAGCGTTATCCTAATGTTCTGTTGGGTAAATAAATAATGACATCATGTAAAATTTTTTAATATTTAAGTGAGGTACAAATTTTAAATATGTATTAAAATGTGATTAACAGCTCAGCTAGTGCTTTATAGGTAGCACTGCGTTTTGAACATAATACATGTTAATCAGACTTGAGATTCATAAAAAAAGACCGACATTTTTGGCAAGAAATTTTACCCATCTACTCAGAATTCAGGTTGAACAGACACTGGAACTATACGAAAATAATGAATGTCCGAGTTCAAGATGTTAAATTATGGTGCAAGTGCAAAATAGTTAAGTATGAAAATGTACTTTTAGCCAATATATGTTCTAAGCCTTCAGTATTTATTTTTAAGGTTAAAAAGTGACCATTTATACATAGAATAACTTTTATTTACGGAAATAAAAATAATAAACATTTTTATTTTTATAAAAAAAGAAAATTTTTAATTACAATTTATACATTTAGGTAAATAAATGAGATCTTTGGGAATATACAAAATTATAAATAAAATGTGTAACAATAAATATCGCTTATTTTAGATAAAAAAAAAAGTTATAAGCATAAATATACAATATTTAATTTTTATTATGATTATACAATTTAAACAAAAAATTGAAATTGTTAACAAATGTACTCAAAAAATAAAATAAAAATGACATAGATAGAATATAGTAGAGACAACAGAAGTAATTTAACTTACAAGGATTGTATAAACTTAAACAGTAGATTATATTAATATGTAATGTGTAAATATACTCTCCAAAGTGAAAAAGTTATAAATTCTCATTTCTATACATCCACAATTATGTTGATTTAAATTCGTTTCGCTGCTATGATTTTATTTCGAATATTACTTGGAAAATTTGCAATATTCTTCCTTGCACAAATAGAGCAATAAAATTTTGAATAAAATATGCTGCACTCAGGTTTTATGCAAACATCTCTGTCACATATAGAACAAACTGATCCTAAAATCAAGAACTGCCTTTTGGTGTGAGGCGAAAATGGATCTCTTGCTAAATAATAATCAACTTGTGTTCTTACACTACGATTAAATGGTGTATGATCAGAAAAATAATCATATCGTTCAGTCATGTCACAATTTTGACATCTAAAAAGTGGTCTTTCTTTTACTGGCTCTGGTCTAAAAATAAATAATAAAAAGTGACTAATAAATATTTTAAGAACTATTAATAATATTTAAAAATAAAATTCTTTACAACATAAAAATCAAAACAACAAACTAATTAATTCATAATAGACATATAAATAGTAAGTACATAGTAATTTAAAATTAAAATCAAACAACGAAAAAGAAGAAGTTAGGTAAGCGGGCCAGTTAAAAATGTTTGATAGGCTGCATTTGACCTACAGGCCGTAGGTTGGAGACCCCTGATCTAAATAATAAGAATTTATATTTTTACCCAAAATATTTACTGAACAAACTACAATTACATACTCATGAATACAATAAACTTAAAGTAATGCAAACATATGCTTAATACTTACTCAGTGTCATAAATATTTTGTACTTCAACTTTTTTATCTGGAGTTTCAGTACAACCAATATCACTTTTTACTTCAGCTTTAGTATCTTCAGTTTTAGCACAACCATCATCAACTCCAGTGGTTTTTTTTATTTCAGGATAAGTATTTAATGGATGTTCATTTTTGATAGTTATGTTTGATCTTTTGAAAGAATAAATATAACAAAAAAGTTCATGTAAGTAAATTGAAAACAGAATATCTTATTATGTGTATATAATATAATCGTATAATATGTGTATATTAATAAATATTCAATAAACCTTGAAATTCAATGAAATAGTAGTAAACGTTTCTTAAATTGGCAATTATTATGACTTGAGATTTATTATAAATATTTACTAAACTTACTTTATGACGAATAATTCATAAATTCATAGTTTAATTAAAACTTTTCCATAAATAACTACCATGTACAAAATAATAATTTACAAACAATCTAATTTTCGATATTTTTTTTTAGATTTTAAAATTTCAAAATAAATTTATATATAAATATAAAATATTGTACCAACATAATAGTTAAAATAATGCTAAATATCTAAGCTTAACACTTACTTGGTGTCAACAATTTTTTTAACTTCAGCATTTTTATTTTGAATTTTAACATGAGAATCATCACTTTTTATTTTAGTTCTTTTATCTTGAGCAAAATCATCATCAATTGCTGTCTCTCTTTTTATTTCAGGACCAATATTTAAGGGATGTTCATTTTTAAAAGGCATTTTCAATCTATTGGAAGAATAAATATTATAAATTGATTAATGTGAGCAGTACTTGAATTGGAAAAGTAAAAATGAACAAACATTATTACTGAAAAAAAAAAATTAGTAAACACTGTAATTTTTTTAACCAAAAAAAAACATTGTCATTTTAAAGGTATAGTAGAATTTTCAAAAAAAAATATTGGGGACTCATATTTTTGTACCCCCACTCTTCTATTAAATCAAGTACTAAATATTAATATGTTTACCTTGTATGACAAAATCTATATAAACCAATTATAAAAATAAAAAATTGATTTGTGGTTAATCCTTATAAATTAATAATTAATATAAACCTTACAATACAAAAATATAAAAGTAACTTGTGGAACTATTGCAACTTGAGATTTATTCTGAATATCTTCTCAATATTTGACTTTGTAATGATTAATTAAAAATTAATAACTCAATACAAATGTTTTCCCATTATAAAAAGAAGAATCTGAATTTAATTTAATGATATTATAAAGTAAAATAAGTTTAAAGTTTTAACTTGTATTATAAATTCATTCATAAGACATAAATTCTTATCATCTATTAGATATACCTGTGATTATACAATTTATACGGACGGCATTCGGTTATAAATTAGGAGGACCTATCAGTGATAAGAACGGTCATCTAACAGTAGTTGAGTAAAGTTATGAATCAATGTATTCATGTTTACTGTTTAGAATCTAAAGCTAAACTTTAGATCATTGATAACTGATAGTGTACCGTGTACGTGCTACATTAATAATAATATGTGATTTATTTACCGATTTGTTGTTTATTAATAATGTTATATTCTGTAATCTGTTAAATACTCAAGAATAAGATAATTATTGAAGGAAATTTGACAAAAAGCCCGACACTCTTTACCTATAGTTTATTAATTATACGATCAATAATGAAAACATAATATCTCGTTTTGCAAATATGCCTTCATTGTACGGTGATGTATTAAGTTTAAAAGAGCTGTTGAGGGCTGACAATATTGTAAATGCTGTTAGTTTTCAAACTCATAGCAATAATATATTCGCATTAGTTCTCAGGTAAGATATCAGATGGTTGTTACATAACTATATATTTATTTACATCTAAACATATTTGGTTTTCATAATTACAGTAGCAATGATCTTGTACTTTATTGCGACCATGTACCTCCCTCACTTAAATGGTTACCCTGGCCTAAAGACGATAGAAAAAGAATAGTGTCGTTGGCATTCAAATCTACTAACGAAAAACTTTTAGTTTGTGGTATGTACATTAAAGATTTGTTCAGTAAGAAAATTATAAATTGGTGATTTGCATATACAAAAGTTTTCAACTTAACATAATATATAATCTTATAGTCACAATATAATTTTTAATATAAAATACATATAATTGAAACATAGGTAGGTATAATAATTATTAATTAGTATTGCTATTTAATAATATTATTAAAAATAAATAAATAAATTTCAGTGTTCCACATAATTTAAAAAATTTAAAAATAATACTAATCATGTAAATATTTTAGGATTTGATTGCACATTATATTTGGTATTTGTTCGGGAAATTTTCGAACCTAGAGAAGGAGATAGAAGAAATAAAGTGAAAATTATAAGACCAGCTCCTGGAGAACCTACTAGTTCACTAAATCCAACAGCTATTACTTGGTGGACACCTGTAGTTCCTACATATTCAACGTAAAGTTAAATTTATTTATAATTTATCTTTTTTCTTTATATTCATTTATGAAATATTTTTGGTTTTATATATACATTTTAATTTCTAGTGATATTGGAATTGTTGGAGGAAATATAGGAGAAATTGTTTTTGTTAATCTCCGTACTGGTGCTTGTCTCGGATCTACTTGTGTAAAATGTTCTATAAAATCTCTAGAAATATTAAATGAAGGTTGTTCCAATACAATTTGGTTAATTGTAATTATATTTTCATTACTATATTGTTCTTAACCTTTTATTTATAAAATTATATTTTTTTTTATTATAATACCATATTAATGTGTTTAGATAATTAGTACAAATGGAGATCGTTCAAAACTATTACTTGAAAGTTTAGATGTTGGGTATTGCTGGCTTAATCCAAAACCGCATGGTGCACATGATAAAACTGCGAAGTATGATAAATCAATTTAATTATCTTTATGTAGTTTTGATTTTATAATTAATTTTAGGCCAACAAATTCATTGAATATTGAGAACATTGTTCCTGTAATATCAAATTTTCCTTCAACACGTGCTCGATTACTAGGGTTACGACAACTTTTTATAGAGAAATTATCTGCACCGAAAAAACAAAGATCAGTTGTAAATTGTGTTCAAAGTGGTATTTATCTACTATTGTGTTCTATTATATATATATATATATATATATTTAATATTTTGATTTATTGTCATTTAGTACCAAATGATGTAAAACATCCAAAACGAAGTTTTTCATCAGATACAATTACTTCTGGATGTTCTTGTCCAAGTACAGGCCCATTGCCTGAACCCATGGCTACTGTTGTTGATATGAAATCTAGTGTACAGTATCATCATGGTAAACAAACTATTGTAAGCTCTTGTTCTAATCATATTTTGGTAAGTTAATAAGTAATAACACAGTTAATAACTAATAAATAATAAGTATAACATTTTTATTGAATGTAAAATTGTTTTTTTCTATGATTTAGACAATTAACATTTTTTATTCAAAAATAATCTTTTTTAGATACCTATTATTATGTTAAAATTGTATTATTCTTAGGTACATGCTTCTGGATTTAACACCAACCAACCTTTAATATACAAATTATTTAAAGGAGATGAGGTTGAAAATTTTTTGTATACTAACCTATTTATATTCACTTCTCAAAATGGAGGTACCAAATTAAGTATATATTCTTCTAATCTTTGTCAACTGAAAAGTGATGTGGTAAATAATTTTTAAACATATTACCTTATACCATTAGAACAATTAATATTTTTGGCATGATTTTGCAGGAGGAAGACAAAGAAAAAAGTCTGTTTGGTACTTTTGACTTTGACAATGGGGAAATAATTTTGAATATGTTTAGAATATTTGGACGAAAAGTAAGAATTACTATACTAAATAATTGTTTAAAATAATATTAATATATTATATATTTTTAGGTTAACGAAAATATAGACATCTCTCAAAGTGTTTCTCCTAAAAATAAAAACCGAACAGCATCTAATAAAAAGAAAAAATGTGATCGGCAACATAACCATAAAGATAATGCTATATCTGAATTGTGTGCAATAGTTACTAATTGTAGATTATATTTTTTACATTTAAGGTAAATATAAGGATGAATTTCTTTTTATTATTTGATAGAACTTTTATTAATGTAATACAATATAATATTTTAGTATTAAACCTGAAGAGTTAATCTTTAAGAACATTATGAATGGTACATTAGACCATGCGAATAATTTATCAGAAGCATTTGATATTGATATACGACCTATATTAGAAAGAGCAGCAGATCAACAACTTAGTGCTAGGAAATTTGAAGATGCTACTCTCCTATATCGTTTATCAAAAGTAAATTTATTTTTGTTAAAATCATTAAATATTTTAGTAAATACTATTTTTTTTTTTTTTTTTCAAATGTCTTTAATAAATGTTTATACTCTACACAATTATTTATTTTCTAGACAAATCCATTAAAACGTGTTCTAAGATTAGCCTCTTCTGGAAATACAGATAAAGTAGTACTATTTGTTAGTACCCTTTTAGAACAAGCTCATCCAAGAGATCTTACTGCTTTGGAAAGATTACATATTTCAAATTTAGCAGTAATGAGCTACACGGAGCAATTATTACGTGCTACTAGCCGAGAAAAATCAAGACTAGAATCAAAATTTTTGTAAATAGATTCAATTCATACTTTTACATTGTATGCTAAAATTACTTTTAAAATCTAGGCGTCTATTATCAGAGAACAATCATTATGATGAAGTTTTATGTGTCAATATTGTTGGTCAAAGTCGTTTATGCAATGTTCTCAGATTTCTAGCTGTTGAAAGAGGTTTGCACAATGAAGTTATTACAGTTTTAGTCAGTTTAATGAGTCAACAGTCTACCGATAGTCGTTATTTGCATTGTAAGTAATTTTTATAACAACATAAATGAAGCAGTTTAGTGTCATGTTTCAAATATATGTTTTATAATTATAACTTAGACCAAAACAAGTATATTTAATGAAAAAACCATGTGTTTGTCTTATTTTAGCAACTGAAGGATTTTGGGATTTGGTATCAGAATCAATTTTTACAGAAGTATTAGTTGCCTGTAATAAATTTACAACTTTGCATTCTAAATTTGTTCAATCAAATCTAAAAAATGTATCTAAAGATATTCTTTTAGTAAGTTGTACCATTTTTATAATTTTATTTACAATTTTTATTATTTTTCTATGTATTTTAGAAACTTAAAATTCTTTATGATCCAACTCATCCAGCCCTGCGGCCAATATTACGAAAAGTATTTCAATTTAAAAATGAAACAGAATCATTATCTGAACAAGACAATAACGTAAGTAAACTAAATAAAATTAAGATTATTAAATATTAGAATTGGTTGAAAAAAATATAGAACTTCAAATATTATGGATGTGTGTTTGTTATATTGTTTATATGAATTTAGTTGTATACATTACTAAAATTATGTATAGTGAAACCTTGATAACTCAAATTGGTCAGGGACAAAAAAAAAAATTTAAGTTATCAAAGATATTTTTGGTTGAAAATAACTTATTACACCTATTATAATTTTTTTTAGAGAAAAATAAGTATTTAACTATAACATTTTTTAAAATATAAAATACTTATATTCAAAACTATAATATGATATAATTATATATTTATTATTTATAGTTTATACTTTATAGCAATGCTCAAGCTTCAAGGAAAATCATGACGAAAGAATAATTGACTGTATTGTTATGTAGCTTGTAACACACTGAAGCATACTTATTTATCTATCTATTATTTAATATATTTTTGGTTGAAATCAAATAAGAGTTTATTATTTATAATCTACTAAATTAAACATTTTAATTCATAGGATTCGACCGTTTTTTTAGAAATCATAAAACTGAATGTAACCCTTCGGTAACCAATAAAACATATTTTATAATCAGTCTTCCCGATTTTTGGTAATGTATGTCAAACAATTCAAGTTATAAGCCAAAATTTAACTCTGATGATTTTGACTCATTGAATTTCTAGTTAACGGAATTCAAATTATCAAGAAAATGTATCACACATTTTGTATACTAGTATTCTTTTAAGTTATCGAAAATTTGACTTATAGAGATTCGATTTATCGAGGTTCCACTATGGTTTTTTTTAAAAATATTAAGATTAGAAACATTTTAATAAATAAGTAAATATTAGCTTATAATTTATTTATTTTTATTTAATAAAACAATTAATTAGTTGAAAATTATAACGAATAATTTATTTGATATTGTTTCAGCTTAATTATTGTATTAAAGAATGGTTAACTACTTATTTAATGATAATATCCAAACTATCTTCAGATCAATACTCAGATAATTTAATTGAATCAGTTGCGTATTCTCATCAACCTATTTTTAATGCTTCTGATTCTGAAAACGAAATCACAAATCACAAATCTAGTCTTGGAGCTGGTTGGGCTCATGCAGCTCATGTACGTAACCACAAACTTTATACATGGGGACATTCATCATGTGGTTGTTTAGGTGTTGGACCTCATATGACTAAGACTTCTACACCAAACCCAGTTTCTTGGTTTGTTTACATACGTGTTGAAGTTATTCAAGTAGCATGTGGTCGAAATCACTCAATAGCACTTACAACAAATGGGGTACTATTTAAATATTATTTTTTATACTAAACCAGTCAACCAAGTTTTCATTCTATAGGTATATTCTTGGGGATCAAATCGCTATGGTCAACTAGGAACAGGTCGACGTGGACAAGCTCCATATCCAATGTTGGTAGAGAGTTTATCAGATGAGTTGTTGGTTAGTGTTTCAGCTGGCCAATATCATTCTTTAGCCATTTCTACATGTGGAAAGTTATGGACCTGGGGTTGGGGTGTTTATGGACAGCTAGGTCATGGCGCCATTGACGATTGTGAAAAACCAAAAATATTGAAATCTTTAGAATCTGAAGTAAATTACATACTTTAAATAGATAATGAAAATGATTAATTAACACTTGAACCTTTTTAGAATATTATTAGTGCCTATGGAGGTTATTCACATAGTATAATTCTTACCAGCAAAGGAAAAGTATTTACTTTTGGTTCTGGATCATTTGGTCAGCTAGGTAATGGTAGTACAACAAAAATAACTAGTCCAGTTCCGGTTTATGGGCTCCACGAACCTATTAGATTTATTTATACTGCTTATTTTCATAATGTAAGTATAACTATTGATTATTAGATATATATTATATAATTTAACTTATTATTAGAAATAAATTATAACCAATTATTAAATTTATATTACAATTTTGATTATATATTTTTATATTTTTAATACTTTTTTAAACAAAAATGAAAGAAAAAAATTGGGAATTATTTATTTTATGAGTATATTTTGCTACTAATTTATATTAAATCTCTTTGTTTGCTCTTTATTTCTAGAGATCTTGTTAATTTAATTTATTATAAATTTTAAAATTTATATCCTATTATATTTGATATCAGTTAATCAGTTGATATGTCTTTTTCAATTTTGGCATGTTTACTAATTAAAATATTATTTCCTGTCAAACTTATAATATTTGTTATTCTTGAATTTATCTTACTCTTCAAGTATCAAAAATGTAGAGATTAATTAATATAATTAAAAATTTAACAAAGTATCTAAGTCTTTTATAATTATTACAAATTATATTATCAATAGTGAACAGAAATTTGTTGTCATATGTCATACGTATTCATATATTACATAAATTATTAATAATAACGGTTAATTAAAATATTAAAATATTTGTGGTTTAAATCATAATTGAATATATATTAAATCATAAAACTTATTAAAATAACCTTTATTTTGCAAGTAATATTTATTATTATTGACAGTTAAACTATCCATAATTTATTTAAATTCTTTAGTTAGCTTTGAGTGATGTTGGTCGCTTATACACTTGGGGTAGTAGTCCACAAGTACTTCGTTTTCATGCACAAACACAAAAAAGAGCTAGAAGTCAACTTGCCTTAAACGAAGGCAATCAAGTAAATTAAATTTTTTATTTTTGAAAATAATTATATTAATTTATCAATAATTTAATATTTGGATTTAAGGTGGACGATGCAGAAATTGATGCTTTAACTGCTGATGATGGTCTATTACATTTAAGTCCAACACTTGTAGATACATCTCATATTTCAGGAGAAATTGTTCAAGTACAATAATGAACTACACATAAATAAACCGTAATGATGTAATGGTTCATTATTTAACTGTTTAGATGTGTTGTGGTTGTCATCATTCAGCTGTTATTAGTTCAACAGGACAGCTATATACTTGGGGACTTAATTTAGATGGACAGCTAGGAGTGTCTGGTGTTCGTGAGAGGCTTGTTCCGACTGTTACATTAGTTGGTCCACCTTCAGTAGTAGACCCTTCATCTACTAATGGTTCTTTAATCAAAGAAGTTAGATGTGGAGCCGATTTTACATTAGCTTTAGATGTGGCCAATAAATTATGGGGATGGGGCAGCAATCATGAAGGACAAGTAAACATTTATCCCCCAAATAAAGTTTTTTAAAATTGATTATGATTTTTTTTTTTTTAGTTGGGTAAAATTCCAGAAGAGGATTTGGCAAAGACATTGTTGGATGGAAAAATGGTTATGATTAAATCAACACATAAAGTTATTAAAATTCAACATGGTACAGTAAATAAATTGGATTCTCCAATTGAAATAGTATTACCACAGTTAAGGTTTTCATTTTCAAACATCAAAGATATACTTTCAATTCGGGTAAGTTATTTATTTATGTTAATAATTGTTCATTGGCTATAATTTATTAATTTTAATTTTTTAGGTTAAGCGGCCATTAAATTTTCCTGGTTTACCTACAATTGAATGTTTTCTTGAAAATCTCAATAGTATATGCAATGTTTATGGTATTGATTATTTGTTACATTATGCTGCAGAGTGGTTTTACCCATATTATAATATTTCTTCTGTTGTGTCTATGGTAAATAGCTATTTTTCTTCGTATAAGTTATGTAATTAAAATGTATAAATGATTTTGTTTTTTAGTGTCTTGAAATAAAAAACCATCAAGCAATTAGTAAAATTAGATTGATCAACAATGAACCTTCTCTAGCATTGTTTCATCAACTTGAAGCATATGTGGAAACTAGAGATTATGGAGAAATGTTTGGTTTTAATGTTGAAGGTGGTCTTGAAGAGCCAGCACCTGCTCCTCTTACACCATCTGAAGGCTTTACTATAAATCTCGAAGAAGGAGAATTATTAACTTCTTTACCAGAGTCTTTTACATCACGTATGGCTACTGAAGAAACTGTTGTAAAAGAATGGCCTGGAATTATTAAACTTGCCCAGATATTTGAGTATTATTTCAAATTCATACACAAAGACAATTTGGTTTCATTTTTGCATGAAGTATGTGTAACAAAATGTATACAAATTCAACATATTGTGTTTATAATTATTGTAATCAATTTTTAGTATCTTACATATTGGTTGACCAAGTCATTTCCTGTAGATGCATTAGAACAATTGTTATTAGATCAATGGGATAAACTAAATCACCCACTGGGAATTCTGTTATTATGGTACAAGCTTATTGCTTTTTGTAGAAATTTAATTATGTTTAAATTTAAATATTTGTTTATTTTTTTTTATTTTAGTAATAATGGCAAATCAAAAGCTCATGATCTTAATGATTTAAATATGAAAATGATGGAGCCGAAAACCATTATTAGATGTTTTTCTGTTAATTTTTGTTTGCAACTATGCACATCTGTTTCTAAAAACATAGAAAACAAATGTTTGTATTTTCATTATTATTTACTAACATAGATCTTAAAATTAAAACTTACACATGTATTCATTTTTATAGCTGAAAATCAAAAAGACTTTATACAGTTACTGGCTACAGTGACTAATTCGCCTGGTTCTGGATGGATAGAACCGGTATCAGAAACACAATCCGAAGACTTATTGAAACGTTCAGTACAAACACTTAGTACCAACCAAAACCAACCGTTTATGCATTTAGAGTTTCAAGTAAAAATGATTGATAAACCTACTTCTCATGTGCACTTAACAAATCAATGTTTGTTTTGATAGGATACTGAAACATTGGGAGATACATTAATAGTATATTCTTGTGGCCATCGTTATTATTCAAATGAACAATTTAATGAAGATACTAAACTGGTAGTTGATAATCTAGATAATTTACCTAATACCGCTGCTGTTGTACAATCAACACTACAAGATATCAGCAGTTCGGCTTGTCCAAATTGTGTATATGAACAAATGAACAATCTTATACAAAGAAATTAGTAACATTTCATTAACTTGATATCATTATTTAATAAAATAATACTATCTACCATACTTTAGTGTTTACAAATGTTTCTATTTGAAATCATCTAGTCAAAACTAGAAAATTTATACTTTTTTTTTTTTTATGTTTTAGTGAAAATTATTTATGTTGTGCAATAATTTGTTTTGCTTTCGTTATAGTAATTCATAAATATATATGTATACATAATGCATATTATTATGTATACTGTATGGATAATATTGTATTGAATTATTTTTATGTTGGTTAGTTATTGTTATTATACTAATATTTAATGTAAAAAAGGTAAAACAAACGCTTCGTTTTTTCTATTATTTTTCTTCATAACATCAATTCCTTTATTTTCTGTTGTTGTTGTCCATAACGGTTTCAAACCTAGGTTTATTACCGGTTTATCTTGACTTTCATAATCTTGATTCAGTTTTTCTAATGTTCTAGGATTATTTGTTACCATGCAAAATGCTCTCATTGTAAAGTAATACAAAATTTCCACTCCGCTCAACAAACTAAATCCTAAAAATAGACCTGCTATGCCACCAAAAGCCACTGTAAAATAATCATGGATTTCATGACAACATTTATATTGATAGAACTATTGACTTACCAAGCAAATCCACCCATCCAAATAATACTTCTCTTCTGTATCTTACCATTGGCCATGATACAAAAGTGATTTCCAAAGGATTACCAATTATGTCAGCCCTATTAACATTTGAATATAATAAGTAAGTTGTTCTTAATTATTATTTTGAGTCAAATTAAAAATATTTTTATACTGAGAATCTTGTAGTTTTTCTACTTCATATACTGTGTTCATACATCCCAATTCGCATGGACAGGCAAGTCCATTTAAAATTGTATCTGAAAATATTGAGTTTAATATATATTTAACAGTTATTTATTGTTAAACATATATTTTTTCATGTTTCACCTATCATGTTACCTACTTGGTCATCGTAATTTGTAAATATTGTTATTTTGTTACCTGCTCTATAACAGTCTATTATATTAATTATTAATATATTCTCATACAATAGGGTTTTTTTTCTTTTTGTTTTGTAAATATTTTATAGTATCGACGTTATTTGTTTTCAAAGATCAACAACTATAGTGATAATAAAAAGCCATAAAGATATCCTGTGTCGAAGTATGTATACATAAATATTTTGTTGTGTTTTCGTAAATTTTTCAAAACATTTGAAAACTGATAAATCATTCTAAACAAAGCTTTCATAAATCTGTCTTAAATAAACAATACCATACTTTTTAGGAATTTTAAACGTACTGAAAATTTACTATTTTAATATTATGAAACTATCAGTGCAGGAAGACAACTCTCACCAAAAAATGTCAACATAGAAAAAAATATAATTGACCAACACTTTGTTATACCTAATAACACGCTGTTATAACAGTAAAAGCTATATAGTTAATTATACTTAAATCGCTTTGCTCGATAGTTACAAGATTTCAATCTGTAATAAAAATAAATAGTTGCTATAATGAAATTTTTGTTTTTTTCAATTTAATTTAATTTAATTTAAATAATTAAGATTTCAAATTTGATTTAAAATTTTTTCGAATAATATTGTATGTAATCTTAAGTTGTGTCAGTTGAAAATGTCTGTGAAATTCACTTGTTACTATTTTATGTAACACCTTACGCCTACGAAAATATACGTACCGAGATGTTTAGAAATACAAATAAGTCCTTTTAAATCACAGTATTTGTATCCATCTGAAAAAGAAAAAAGTAGAATTAATACAAGTACCTACTAAGATTTGGATTCTGAATTCAACTATTTTACGTTGTTCATTATTGTGATGGGAAGAAACGCAATTGGGTAAACTATCAACGAACACACTACCCGATAACCCACGACGAAGACTCAAAAGAAAATGGTAAGAGTCCTCTGCTTTAACATCTCAAAATAATTAACGGCCGTATGCTGGAAGTTACCATTGGGTAATTTCCCAATTGATATTAATCATCGCTCATACTGTACCTACCTATGCAGTACCTATTCACCGCTTATCAAACCTGCTAATTGTGTAAAAATGCTCTAATAATGTAAATTTTCATACTTAAACAGTTAAAAAATATTTAGGTATTTAGTAGGTGTACCCCGTCTACTATAGCAATAATGAAATACTTCGTGTTTGTAACGCAGTAACGATTAGAAATTCTGTGAAACATTATGTTTTCTAATACTTTATTAATTACTCTTTAATCTTTATATATTTTAATCGGTACCTGTTCTTGAAATAATTTTAATAATACTCCCTATATAATAATTATATGTAATTAAAATTCTAATTTTTAATATTTTATTTGAATACTTCGGGGCTGGACGTATACAGCAATCCACAATTCATATTGCTTAAGTTTCGAGAAAATTAAAACTATACACGATTGCGAAAAAAATCACCATTTTTGATTAATAAAATATTGTATTTCAAATATTCTAGCGTCTACTTGCAGGGCTTGTAATCGTTGTCGATCACCCTAAAATATATATAGTACAATACCATTAGGGAAAAAACATTGTAATGTCAAAAATAAATGATTCCTGAACCATTCATTATTGTAAATAAGACAACAATTGTGTACAAATCGTGGCTAGTATAATTAGGTACAATGTACTCAGATATGAACAAAAAAAAAAAATTGAAAGCCCCCCCCCCAAACTCCAAAAAAAAAAGAAAAAAGAGAATTTAATAAAATATTACACATTATTATTGAATCGTGTATACTATTTTGTATAATATTTTGTACTAATGTAGGTAATATGTGGCACTGATGTTGAAGCATTTGAATAAATATATCATATAATATTGAAAAAAAAAATGAGCGTGATGTTTATAGCCTCCCCCCTCCAAAAAAAAAACGTGTGGGTAGGTTATAGATTTTACCGATGGTTTTGTAAAACCACGAGACGCATCCGCATAGTCTCCTGCTGGTGTCCATTCGGCATTGGATCATGCAAGCGCTAAACGTGTATATCCGGTCGGTCAGCAACGGTATCTCGTCCGGGAAAACGCATTTCCTCTGCTTGATGGTCAGCTGCCGGGCTCCCTCGGTGGTGTACGTCTGTTTGCTGTCGAACGATATCTTCGCTATCCTCCTGGTCCACAGATGTTGCGGCAACGTGTCCACGACTAACATGTCGTCCGTGCTGTGTATGAATATCTGCGCCGAAACAACAATATGGAAAAACGCGCGTCAAGGGGAAACGTATAGATAAGTACACGCACGTATAATGTTATAATCAGGGTTGGGATTTTATAGCACTGAAAATTCAATGAATATGCGCTAATAATATAACCTTAAGATCGTTAAATATGCATTAAAACCAACAAAATGTGCGAAAAAAAAACCAGTAATGTATTTAAATTTATAATATAAGTACCCCTCCTGGCCCTCTCTAAATATATTTAAAAATATGCAATAAAATAAAAAATATTAAGAAAAAAACATTAACTTATGTAAATATATTAATTAATAAGCAGCCGTAAATGACGAAAATCCCATCAAAATTGGCAGATAATGTGTAAAAAAGTTTTTAACACTCGTTCGACATATATTATCGCAGTCGTAAATACCCCAACTAAATCAGCAGATAACAAGGTAAAAGGCGTCCGTGTAGTTGACCTATTTAAAATACGTGTATTATTGACTTTTAAAACAAAAAAATAAAAAAAAACAACAAAAACGTTTATTGAAATACTGACCTATTTTTAATGAAAAACAGAAAATGAAAAAATATCTCAAAAAGTACAAAATGAGCATTAGAAATCTAAAAATCGCAATACATGCAAAAAAAAAAAAAAAGCAAAATTCCTTATTTCAGTTCTCTGAGTCACGAAAAAAATTTCAAGCTTACTCTGCTATTTTTTAAGAATTTTACTAGAAATATATAAATGCTATAAAATCCTGACCATGATCATAATATTTTATGTACAGCAGCGGTTGACAACGTTTTACGACAACCACGGCCCACTTGCAAAACCGTTTGCTTTCGTGGCACTCCCCGCGTGGGATGCCCATGGCCTAACATTTTTCTAATCGATTTCACCCCGAACCCGAAGGCTACAGCGGATTTGTTGATTGGACACTGCAATTAATGTCGACCGCACAGATTTCCGCATAGTCCGAAAAGGGATTTTATTTTCCATACTTGCTTCTATTCCACACCGATGTGTTTGTAATATAATGCCTCTTAACACACAGGAAAACATTGTTTCAAACGAAATAATGTAGAAGACATATTTTATTAATATTCTTACGTATCTTGCGTAATAATAATCGGAATAACTCACGGAACCTCTAAGTACTGTAGAACATACTTTTGGAACCGTTGATGAACAGATTGATGTGATGCGTTATAATTAGTATGCTCATTCCTTTTTATAGGTAAATTATGTATTTTTTTTTTTTCAAATTCAGCTTACTTTTGACAATATTTATTTAATATAATATAATATGTAGATACTAAACTAAAACACATAGTTTTTTTTTCGAATACATGGGTTTATGTTGCATCTCTCGAGAAGTATCATACGTATACCTACTGCAAATGGTTGTATATTAAATTTTCGTTTTTTAAATGAGAACATCGGTTTTTCTACGCAAATAATATTACTCTGCTTATTCTTTTGAAATTTTTTATAAAAATATATAGCCAACATTTGAACAACGACTTTCAGAATTTATTTTTAATTTAAAATTTCGTGTTAAATAATTAAGGTATTGATCATAATTTAAATGTTATTCCTTCAAAATTGCACAGTTTACACAAATAAAATATAATGCGCCTTTTCATACGAATGAGTGTAGCTTAATACGTGTGTATAATATTATGCGTGTATAGTGTACCTATATTGTGTATACCATCATTTCTCGACCTTTTTCGTGGCACAACTACCTAAATTGGTTAAAATATAAAAATAAATAATCACTTAACGACCCTATTGTGTTAAATTCTAATTCAAGTGTAACCATCGTTTTTACCAATACAAATGACTTTATCACTCATGGGACAAATGTATATGACAAAATAGTATATGCTTGTTACGGAGAGGAAATATTTCTAAGTATATATATTTTTTTTATTAGTTAAAAATAATATAAATAAAAAGTTTCTTCGTATACAAACTATTATTTCTAATCAAGGCACAATTGCTTTAGCCCCTAGCACCCCTTTTGATGTGAACTGTGAACCACTTGTATATTATGCAAATGAATATCGATAAATAATGGTTATTATAGGTATTTTCGACAAATATTAATATTCTTATTATTTTATACTTATCATACTAAGGTAGTTTTAAATTTAAACAACGCTATAATTCAAAAAATTCAGAAAAATAGGCTGAATAAAAATTATTTGATAATTTATTTGTGAAAATAAATGGTGTTCTCACTCGAAAAACAAAATATTATGATACATATCTATGTATTTGAAGATAATATAGTCTTTTAAACTTTAATACTTATTATATCAACTACCCAAAAATCAGAATTTGAAATAATTCATACTCGAAAAAGGAAAAAATGATCGGTTCGTATTAATTATAATTACGTTCAACGGGTTTTTAGTCGTGTTGTACGTGTTGAACGTAATACTCAGTTTATTGTCCATCTCGTAAACATATTGCGTTCTGGATTTTGAATAGTTATCGAGTTTCCTGCAATGAAAAAAAGAATATTGTATAATTATGTATTTATGTATGTACAATATATTCTAAAATCAATGGTACAACGTAAACGCCGGATACTTGTACACATGACCGCGATCATGTGACGTCGTTTTGAGATGCATTATTACCAACCATGTACTCTGCAGCAGTGGCGCCTCACTTATATAATTCAAGGGGCAAGAGTGGCAGTCCTCCCTTTCTTGACTATAGAGCACTTGTACGTTGTGGGTACCACAATAATTGTGCCCCCCCCCCCAACTTTATTTAAGTTCGACGCCACTGATGCGGATATTCTACGCATACGTGTATATTATAATTATTGCATATTTGCGTACAAATTATATAACATACAGATAATAGATATAATATAATATGTAACTACCACGGCCAGTCCAAGATGACGTGTCTGGAATTGAAGCTGTAACAAAATCCATATTCTGTGAACACCGGCTCGAACCCAGAACAGCAGTCGTATGGTTCACCTTTGAACGTGCAGTCAAATATTAGATCCTCGCAATGGTACACTACCTGTATAATACAATTTATATTATTTCCTATGCAAAAATGCAATTCCACGCAACGCTTAAGTATGTAGGAACGTTGTAGTTATTATTTCATAGTTGTCGCTTTGTCGTGGCCTGTTCTATAAGGATTTTGTCAACAATAAATCCGTCGCATTTTAACAAATGCTATAGGTACCTAAAGAGGCTAAAGATGTAAGGGAAAATGGAATGGAGCGTGGACCTTACGGGAATCAGGCCGATCGGGATACTCATAATCCATCACAAATTCTTCACAAAATTGTTCTCAACATCATAATTATGTATCATTAGAGCCTCAGAATACATCCTGATTAATTGTGGACGGATGGAGCAGGACGGTGGGAAACTTGAAACATTGACCAGAGGCAAACAATAATATTGTAATTAGCGTTATCAATTAAGAAAGTGCGGATGGATAAATATTTTCATAAACTACAAAATAATAATTAAAAATGAATAATATGTAATAATAATAATATAATAATATGTATAATTCAAAATGAAATTTTTTATGTCTGACCGAAAATAATATATTATTATACCTTTGTACGATATAATCACAACAGTCAACAGATTACTACGTTTTATGTAATCTAGGATATACGAGTATCCTCAAATAGCTAAATATCTTATAATGTAGTTTGACTAGGTACTATAATTAGTATTGTTCCGATCAGTTTTAGTTTACGATGAAAAAACAATCATATAGCCTATAGGTTATAGTACTCTTGACTCTTGAGGTAAAATTGAGCTACTTTTAACGTGAAAAATATTCATGTATTATGGATTCCACTCGCCATCACTGAAAAAACAAAATCAGCCGCCTCACCTTTATACGCTATGCGAATCCCTCTATAAACATAGAATGTAGTCCTAGCCCACTACGCTCTAAGTCTATAGAGAGTATAGAAACTATAGTTATACTGTCTACATTATAATATCAAATATGTACAGTATGATCCATTTAAGCGGATAAGCTGAACGTATTGAATGCGCTTAAAGTTGCAGCCATTTCTACGAATCGCGCTTTATAATAGGAGTTTTACTTGATAAGCTAGATCCTTGAAGTTGTCCTTTGGTAGCCAGTCGTAATCGGAAAATGTTTCCAACAGTTTGATATTTTTGTACGAGAATGACGCTACCGCCTTGACGTATTTAAAAAATGTTTCGACTCGTTCGTTATCCGGATCGGCCGTGTCGTACACACTGCATGGGCAATACAATGACCATTCATTTAATTTTTATACACAACTATTACCTATATTATATTATATTATAATACTTTTATTCATGTTTTTTATATTATTTTTATTATTATTTTTTTTTGTAGTTATATTATTATCATAAAACGTAAGTAAATTATATACGAATATTAAATCGTAAAAAATATATTTAATATATATATTTAAAATATATATATATATATATATATAAATACATCATGAATAATTATTTGGACAAGTCGGTGTATAAGATCGTTTTTGAATTGGTCTGTTTAAGTGCACACACGGTATAGAAATATACAGAGCAAAATACAAAGCGAAAAAAACATTCGAGGAAATCTATTGAACCGAAAAATAGTCAACAACGTGCATTATATATTATACATGTACCATGCACGCGTATGTATATTGTACCGTATAGTCCCTTGATATTTTATTGAGTTGAAATTTAAATGCCACCGTTCGTTTGGAAGCTTACATTGACGGATATGATGGTCAATTGTTATGTATTAGGTGCGTTCTTTGAGAAACTAATATGGACGCGCGTTAGAGTATAATGTTATAACAACATTGACATTCGTTAAATGTCAATACGGAATTTTTAATAAGCTAAAAATTTAATATAATGATAATTAAAGAACAAATCAACTTAAAACAAAAATCCATGCGAGAGTATAATAGAGTGCGTACTTGTTTTGACTTAAGTGCGTAAAAGTGTGTGTGTGTGTGTGAGAGAGAGAGAGAGGGATTTTTGTTAAAATAAAAATCATAATTACCTCGAGACGTATTCCCATATTTTTTCGTCGGATGTTGGTGTAAGAGGACATATCGTAATGGCTGGAAATTGTACGTCCCAATTATGAAAGTCTGTATCCAAACCGGTGATGGTCGGGCTTGTTTGAAATTTTTCCCAAAGCGATATTATAATGATGGAAGTGATTACAATACCCACGGATAAGAAACTGAACCACATGAATCTATAACGGAGCACATAATTAGCGTTTTACCATCTGTTTATCTATAGATGTTCTATAGATCTGTTTAAAATAATTACACACCATATTATAACATTAACTGTAAATAATAATCTTACTAAATTTTTTTCTGTTCAGTGATTTAGCTCAATTTAGCTATGTAAAAAGTAGGTGTACATTAGTACAGGGCGAATGAATTTTTAATACTGTTTGAGTACAATACTCCGCGCTAGTGTGGTAATGATCGCGGTTTTTATGGATCAGATGGATCTGGTGATCAAAATCTGGGATTGTGTCAGTGTGAATTAACTAAATCGTGGCTCGTGCAAACAAAATAATTTAATAAAATAAAACACGGTACGTATATATACATAATATACTATACTGGTATAATATATACTATTATACTATGTAGTAATTAGAAATTTTATTAGACTACAGATTTAAAAATATGAGAAGGGAGATCATGTATGGTATACTGGTATTCCTTTAAATAGATGAAGTGCTTGAACACTTCATTATGGCACTATAGTGCCTACAGCGATGCCGGTACCTATACAATTTTATTGACACTCAACCATGTTAGTATTTATTAAAAGCATCAGGGCATCTAAATAAACGTCTTGCAGGTATCCAGATGGTATCCACATTCAGCTGAGTCCTTGACTCGAGTCTGCACATGGAAATGTAGACACATGATTATAATTATATTATTATTCAATCACGTGTTTTGGAAATAAATTGCGTTTTATTAACGTATTTAACATTTAGATTATTATTAGTCACTATTTACTTAACTATCAATTAATTACTGGAAAAATAAATGTCAATTAAACTAAAATTGTACCCTCGAGATTCTTTAGATTTACCTTGGTGTCTTGTTCTTGACAAATAAAAATAATTATCCAAATCATCGAGTATCTAAAATATGTACTTTGATATAAACAATTTTGATTAATATAGTCGAAAAGAAAAAAGAAATATTATATACAAAATATTAATAATTAGTTTTTTATACTATTCAATATTATTCCAACGATCATAATTATAGAAGCAGTTTCTTGACCAAAACGATGACCTATATACTAACGACAGAAGTTTGTAACGGACTATAACCGATAGCATTAATTCCTTTTTTCACTCTTTTTTTACGCCAAACATCAATTTTCAATTATGTTTATTATCGGTTGACAACTATTTATTTTATTTTATTTATTCAATAATCATAAAAGCATTTCGAAACAGTACATCATCAAGCCAAAAAAAAAAAAGCGTCGTAATCAGTATAGTTATTTTCAATAAGGTTTCATTTAAAAATTGTATATATTTTTTTCCGATCATTTTCAATATAAACATTATACATTTATACGTACAGTAAAAACGTCGTATAACACTGTTACATATCAATTGGCGGTTTGTCGCAACACCAGACCAATAGAACAGGAAACAAAGAGTCAAAGATACAACAGCAACTTAGTAGTTCATAGTTTTTCTAATTTTACGATATGGAACAATATGAAACAGCAAAATACTGCGAAATTTCCGTTTACACGAAGAAAAAATAAATAATAAACAATGTGGAAGCATATACGAGATAACATGTTTACGCCGTGCTTTTTTCAACTCAAAACTCAAAACCTATGGCCGTTTCGGACCGAGTTTCATAATTTCTCGTGGTCGCCGCTGCGCCGTAACCCGGCACCATTAGACGCGATCGCCACGGTCGGAGGAAGCAATCACCACGGAACGACCGAAACAATCGTGTTCGCTGTCCGGGCGAATTTATTCTGAAATATTGAAACCTTACGTCCATCCAAAACGGAAGGCTGTTTAAACACAGCTACTCGCAATATCGCCGGGGACTCAGCTGAATTCGCTGCAGGATTTGCTGAGCATATTTTTTTAAAGCAGTATAGTGCTGCAGTTCTAACGATAGGGTTCAGCTCCTATCTCCATGGTTGAAGCCTAATTACAATTATTATTATCGTTTTTATTAAATAATTTCGCACTAATATCGTGAAGCATTGGGTAAAATATATCCATGAACTATTGTACCAAGTACGTATAGCCGCAAAAGTATAGGTACCTACCGTTCGTGAAGCGGCCGATCGTTCTGAGCTATGTATCGGACGCCGTGCAGCGTGCTGTGTTTGAAGAACTCATTGAACTGATGGCGCATGCTAGTCTTAAGCAGCTTAGTTTTCGACATGTCGCCTTGGTCTACGTTTTTCAGACCATCGAACATGTTGTTGGTACGTTTTTCCCGCTGCAAGTTAAGTTGATACAATGCGTAACTCGTTTTCACGTACAGCCCAGTACTGCAGGGTTTCTACAACATTACCGCACGGTTCGGAAAATGGAACAAAACGGTCGTATTATCATTGCATCGCAAATGCCGTGTTGGAAACATTTACTGAAATTATCGGTTTTGAAACGACTTGTAATAATAATAAAAATAATAATATGATTACATGGTACTTATCGATTTATTTCGACTGTTTTGCGCGTGCATGCATGTATTCTGACCCGGATAATAACTACAGACTTTTGGTGTAAATAATGTTTACAGCAGACAGTTTGATTTTGATTTAAACACTTTAGTATGAATGCATATATTATACCGGTGGACATAAGTATATTAATTATGTTTTTAGATGGACATTTTATTGTACCTTTACTGATGCCAGCGTTGAGAATACTAAAATTATCTTTAAACTAAAACTAACGTCTGTTATTTAATTGTTAATTACGTATGCTAATGTTAACCGGTTCATAATAGTGAATGATGTAGGTACCAGAGAACGCATCATCGTTCTTTTATATATATATATAGCTCAGTTGGTTATAATTATTGTCTGAATTTAAAATCCGTAAAAACGATTACTATGGTCCCTGTATTTCTTTTTCGGGTTTAAAAGTTGTTTAAAAATAATAAAACTATAACAGTGTTGTGGATTATTTTTAAAATCTCTTAGCATATTAAAATGTATAACAGTTGGATATTATAAACACGTCGTAGTACGTCACTGTGTATATAATATGAGTCTTCGCGCGCGTTCATTCGTTATTCCTGTCTCCAATCCCTCTGCTCTATAATTAGAACGACTCCCCCACCGCAAAATGCGTCAACGCTGGGCCTTCGACGTGTACATAAACGAATATAGAATTTTTTCATTTGTTTGTTTTTTTTATCCTTATTTTTTTCAATTCCCGTAATTGTTTTTACATACGGAAAGGCCTCATGTTTTGAGCGTACACGTGAATGTGTGACATGAGACGTGTGTGTATGTGTGTGTATGTTTGGCAAAAGGCGACTTTAACGACGGTGACTATCATGAGTTGTGCGTTTTAGGTTTTATTTCTATTTTATTTCTCCCTCTCGTTGCTTCTCTCTCACTCTCTCTCTCTCTCTCTCTCCCTCTCTCTCTCTCTCTCTCTCTCTCTCTCCCTCTCTCTCTCTCATTCTCTTTTCTCGTTTGGTAGAAGGGACAACTGCGGCGGTGGCGATGGCGGCGGCGTCTGCGTCGTCGGCTATATTATACGTCGTATACACAGCGTAAGCCGAGTGTTCCAAAATTAAACTTCAGCCGAGAACGGATCACCCGACGACGGCGTGTGCGCGTACAGTGCATATGTACCCGTGCGTAATGCAGTATAGCAGCGTGTGCGCGCGTGTACCCGCCTTAATATCTCGTTGTCGCGGGCGTAGCTGAATACATTTCGAGAACAATTCCGCCGAGAATCAGCATGACGAAGGCGCAATGTTTTCGTCGTTAAAGTTTTCTACGCTGCGATCGAAAAAACACGCGTCACCGAAGCCGCAGCACCACATCGACGACAACGTGGCGCAGCAGCACCGGAAGTCCACGAGCAAATGTAAGGAGCCGACGCGTGAGCTGCAGCAGTATACTGCCGACATTTCGCGGGGTCCGGTGTGAATTTTTCTTCTCGGATCGGCGGGCCCTTTTCCACCCTTTCGGACGCTTATCTCACGTCTACGTGTGTAGAATCGAGTTTTAAAAGTCTGCAAACGCCACAATATATTCCCCTCCACCTCTCTACTACCCCACGTCTATGGTTTTCGGACAATGTAACCGCGTGCATATCATAAAAGTGTTAAAATACATTTCTTACTATATATACGTTTCTGGTGTACAACACTTTCAAAATGAATAACATTCCAACATTTCTACTAATATCTATATAATCACGTCTTTGTTTGGTTTTTAAAGGTCTAAATTTACTAAAGTGTGTACACCATCTCAAAACTTTATTAATTTTGATCAATATAAAAATAATATATAGACCCATGGAATTGATTAAAGTCGAGTGTGATCGACTGAGACGGAAAATCATCATAATCCATCTATCAATAAATAGTATTCAATCTACTCATATACTCGTATGCTCGGATGAATATTTAGTATTATATTTTAACTCTTACTATTGTATATTTGTATAGGGAAAATAACCATATTTTTCTATAATTTTAAACGAATTTTGAGGAACCTACGACATTACATGGTGTAGCTGCAAGATATAATCTATATACGTAACAGAAATCTAAAATGAGTTCACAAGTTTCTAGTTTCACGTCTGAAATTTTCTAAATTTTTCCTAATCAAATTATTTTACCACACCATTTCAAACACGTATTCCAACCTCCAATTTCTGTACATGTACAGTATTTATATAACACTCCCTATGAAATATTGCAACAACAGTACACTAGCTAAGATGCGTAAAATTCTACTTATCTTGTCACGATGGTTGGTTTTTTAGGGTTACTGGACAAGGTGTGTTCGACCCAGAAGACCGAAGACAAACGAATGGTGTCCAAGCACACAATTTACGAGCCCAGCTGCTACGTAGATCAATGTACGTACTATAGAGTTTTTATAGTAATATATAATGTTATACTACATATTTTACCTATTGAATTGTTAATTCATAAATTAATTCGTATCATAATACGCTCAGTGATCGGGGATTGAATCGTTACACATAGCTTTGCTTTAGCATATATAGGCACGACCAGAATTCCAATAAACTATAAGAACCCGCTCTCACTTCTCTACATTTACCAAATTAGCTCCTCTCTGATTTTAAAAATTGAATTCGATCTACGTATGATATCAAATATTTATAAAACGCGTAGATATCAACAATATTGTAGTATTAGAGTATATCAATATCAAAGTACGATACTTATTTATTATTGTATTTTTTCTTTATTATAATGTTTTTGATGTCAAATTATTTTCTGTTTTATTTCATTTTTTTATACAATTCTGGTGAGAGTTTTAGTTTTTCTAGAATGGTTATACTTTATAATGGTACTACAGTTGTCAGCTAACACCTGCTGCTCGCAATACGCATAATACACAATTAGATAAATTAAATAATATATAACATGATCGCAGAGGTGAATGTATTCCATCATGGTTGTGATATGGCAAACTTACCGTTAAAAATGTATAGTATTTTTGAAAAGCCAAGTATATTATACTACGATTATAAACTATTATATCTTTATGTAACCTTATACTGATAAATAAATTGTTTAAACGATAATGTCTAATCAATAATAAGTTTGTTATTGAAGCTGAGGCTAACTCATCCGAGTTTCTTAAAATATCATTGAAGTTCCTAATTATTCCTGGATTAATGCGCTTTAATACTGTAATATTATACAAACAATAGATACCTATTGAATGTACGTGATTATAATGAACCGATAATGTATTATATAATACATGAAAGATTTTTTTCTCAGATCAATATGTAAAACACAAAGTTATCGACGTGTTTATCGAACGAGAAGATGGCAATCTCGGAATAGTATTACGAGGCGGTGCACATCCGGACCCGGAAATGTGTAAGCCGTTGACCGTGACGCACGTCAGACCCGACGGACCAGCTGACAGGTGGGTCAAAATTGAGTCGAAATTATATTGGTTGTAATAAATAAATCCTGTAAAGTTGAAAAAATTTAAAATCTTTCTAAAATTTCACGTCCATGCGTGAATATATGTATCATTTTTCATGCAACATATCCACGAGTACCGCACGCAATTTTAATGAAAAAATGGGGAATAAAACTAAAACTATAACTGACATTTGGCCGTTTGGGTTTATACTACACGTGAATAATCGTTCAACTGAGACGTTTTTCAAATATTACCTATTATTATTACTTAAAACGGGTTACCGACGGTTGAAATTTTCGAAAGCTGCGCCATTCAATTATGTTGCATGTATGATCATCTGCAATGAGGAGCACAACGCACGTCAAATCATATAAAATATCGACTCGAGAGAATGATATTGTACAAGCGAGTAAATTTTTATTAATTTCAGAGAAGGCACAATAAAGGTTGGCGATCATTTGTTGGCGGTTGATGGTGTTTCGTTGAACGGCCTGACGCTGGCAGCCGCAGACGCCGTGCTCAGGCAAACGGACGGAGCGTGTCGGTTGACCATGAGGTACCAAGTGTCCGCGGCAGACCGGATCGGCAGTGCGACTTGTCCTATGTTAGTCGAAGTCGAAAGCCCGAGGCCACATCAATTGGGCTTGACTTTGACGAATACGATCAACAATAGTGCCGTCGTAGTTGACCACGTGAAGCCTGGTAGCATTGCTGAACGGTAAGTCCTTTTACACAGCTATTCAGTATTTACTGTAGTGCGTGTAGGTACACATAACACAATGCAAGTAGATTTTAGGTCTGTTAACGAGTTATTTGTGTAATATTTGCATTATTATGTCATTAATGTGGTAAAGCATATTATACACCAATATATTTTTTTAATATATCCACAAACTCGCGATTGGAAATCATTTAATGTACGATTCACCAGTACGAGTACCTATATATAATTTATAGAAAATACCTGCACTTATACCTATTTATTACGGTACATTGATTATATTATAATATTAATTTACCAATCAAATGTCGACTTTGAAGCATATGGGCTTGTTTGTATATTGTAAATTGAGTATAAACAAGACGGTTGATATTACAATCTTTATTTATTGTTCTCGTTTATATCCATACGTTATAATTTTCCTTTTAACTAGTTAGTTATTAAAGAACCAAAGAAAGTAATAGTATGACTATAAATAGCAGGAGACGCTTATTACCGTAGAAATATTGTCGATCTTTTAAAATGGCAGTGTCGTGTTAATAAAAGGTGACAGAATTCGTCAGGTTGACACCGAGCGAAAAATGTATATAAGTACGAAAAATATTTATAAATTCTATTGTTTTTTATTTAAATGGGTATAATATAACATTGAACATTTTATTAAAATACTATATGTCTATATTATAATAATAAAATACATTACTATGTAGGTTTTTAAATTCATCGACATGTGCGCGGGGTGATATTAACTTTTAAAACATATTTTAGATTATCGTAAGATAAAATCTTATAATATTAAACTATAAATATACGATGTGGCCCTAGGTGTGGCGCAATATTTCCGGGTGACCAGATAGTGGCCGTAAACGACACAAGAGTAGCCGGCCTAAGGACTGCGGCCAGCGACGTGTACAAATTGCTGCGGACGTGTGGAGGCGCACAGCCGACCCTCAGACTAGAAATAATACCCGCGTTTACCTCAGACTTCTCGCACGCAGAATGTAAGGACTGATTAGAAAAAAATTAGATGTTGGAGGCGAAATCCATGCTGGTCAGATCAGTACATTCGTGGATATCGGTCATAACAAAGTTCCTGGGAGGAGACCACAAGAAGTTTTTGTTTCTCGCAGCCGATGTTTGGTCTGTAACTGTAAAACTTTTTTCTCGATGTTCGACCCATGAATAGTTTCCCCGAAGAGTATTTCAGTGGAACTAAACTTAAGCGTGAATCATCGTTTAAAATGGGTGCATGACATATTATTATAACACCTAAAATATAAACTTCATAGTATATACATAAGGTCCCGCAACAAATCTATAGAGAAATTTGGTAGCATGTAACGATGTATAACGATACATAATGAAAAAAACAAAAATTAAACGGTCGGTAGTCCTTTGAATTTCGTCACGTCTGATATTTTATACTTATATATTATCATATAAAACAAAAATTACCACGTGGCACGTTTGTGCATTTTTTTTTAGACTGTTCGTCATACGACTCTCGCCAACACCTGTATTCCGTGTACGAAGATCCGGTAATCGAACCGGCCGTGGCCTGGGAACCCGCGGAATCGCGTAAGATCTAAATATATATATAAATATATATATAATATACTCATAAATACTTTTTAAACAGCAACTTTTTCGTCGGATAATCTATGTATATTATTGTTATTTTTATTATTAATAATATCATTATAATTATAATAATAATTATTATTATTATTATTTATTATTATATTATATTTTATATTTCATTATTATATTTCGGGCAGAGAACGTAGTAATGCGTGTAGATTACACTATACTGACGTTGGTGGCCGACGAAAACGGACGGTTTGGAATGGACGTTCGGTCGAATAATTTGGTGTTGGTCGTTTGCTACATCGAGCCGGGAGGACCTGCCGAAAGGTTATCATCTGTTCCGTTGTTTTGAAACATTGGGTTTCCTTACTAAGCATGCACGCACATACATTTTTATTTATTGTCATACGTTTTGTTTTCCGCATTTTTAGAACTGGTTGTGTGCAAGTGGGCGACCGTATTCTGTCCGTGAACGGGTGCAAAAGCACTAGTTTCATTCTTTTGTACCAGCAACCTCTTCATGAATTCCTAGGCCCCGAAGTAAAAAATGCTTGTATCAAGGTGGAGTTCGACATCACCGATTCCGTAGTGCCCACGTCTGGAGAGTTTACGGTGAAATTAATTAAAAATGACTACAGGAGTTTAGGGATCACGATAACGGGTAAGCTATAATGCTATTATAACATTATATAATTACGTACCGATCGAATGTTGTAATAGCATTACACTATAATAACTTACTATACGTCTATATAGAGACTCGTTACCCGCATTAACTAATTACATCGAGTTCCTCTTCTCGTTTGTTCGATGATTGTTGTAACAATAATAAAAACTATTTTGTCGTTGTCAGTTTTCTATCCCATTTTCTATAATAAGATTGCATATACTAAAAATAAAAGTAATAAAAAAAAACTTCTACAATTGAATTAAAGTTATGAATGAAGAGTCATGATATAGTGAGGAGTTTTGTGAATCAGTTAATAAGGCTTCCAAACAGATTAGTTTATTTTCTTCTATTTTTCACACCGTCTTTATTTTGCAAACATTCAAGATTAAATTAGAAAATGCGAAGTTTATTCATCAGTTCATCACATTATAGTCACTATTATTTCATCATAAATATAATGTTATAAATAGGTATGACCATTATACACGAGTATATTTTATCAAATTAATGTACACTTTTTTCTTTTTTTTTTTTATTAAACGTAGTGCGTATATAAATCCAACATTATTTAAATAAATTAGAATAAAAATAGAGAAAATTTAAAAAAAAATTGTTTTTATTCGAAACTTGTCTATTTAAAATTTAACCGACAACAAAGTCTGACCTGAGCTTAATAAATAAATCGTATAATAATAATATGTTCCAATGTAATTTAAATTTAGGGTTTAACTATTATATAGTTCGATCTTGTTGAAACATTTTCTCTTATCTAGGTGGTTTTATAATTGTTTATTCCTTCTTCCGGATATAAATTAACAAAAGTATTATAATAATAAAATATTCTTCTAAGTAACTTTTTGCTGTAATTATTCTAATAATAGGCAAATTAAATTTAAAAAAAAAAGTAACTACTGAAAATCCAGAAATTTAACATTTCTTAACGGTTCAAAAATCATTCATTAGGGTTTTATTTAAACTATAAATGTATTATACCTATACGATTATTTCTAAAATACTTTGTCTTATTATGATTATTATAATTATATAGAATAGTATCATATATGATAGGTACAAATAGGGTTAGATCCCAAATATCTGCCCCCTCTTCCAATATAGGCATCTTTTCCTCATGAAGCACATACTTTTTGTTGAGAAAAACATCTCAAATTACATAAACGTTGATATTGTATATTGTATACGCATAATTACATCAACAGATGTAATTATGCGTATATTTACATTTTACACAAACAGAATGGCCGCAGCATATTTTTTTTAAATTATAACATAATCATAAAATACGACTTTTTTTTATTAATATAATGGAGAACTCGAAGTCAACGCAAAAAATTTGAATCAGCATAATTTTCAACATTATTCGTTTAAACGTTTTAATTCCCAGTGAACTTTAGGGACGGTAAGCCAGTTGCTTCATTGTCTGTTACGGAGTACAAACAACGACGCGTATATAATGTCAAATCGTAACAAACATGCGGGGTGTAATATGATTGAATAGTGTTACGACGTATTATTATTATTTAATATTTGTTATTGATCGATGTTTGATGTTCCTACCAATATGTAGTTAATAAATGTTAATAGTTAATAAATAAAACCAATAAATGTTTGTCTATGATATTATTAATTACAATATTGTGTGTCCCGAATTGCTGTCTGAAATCAGCTTTCGAACTCATCGAACATTTCGAACACATCTAATTACACGTAATTCAGATTTATTTTTAATTTCTCATATCTCATTATAAAACGAATAGTGGTACCAGTTCTTTTTTCCCTCGAGCTTTAATTTTAGCTAATAAAATTTGTATACATTTAGATATATTTTTTTCTCTCACGCAACTGTTTTAAATCTAAATCTATGTTATTATTAAAAAATATTGATTGATTTATATGGAAAAAAAATAAAAATAGATAAATGTTTATAATGTTACTATAATTATATATATATATATATTTATTACTTTAATTCAGTGTTATTTTAATATTATTTTATTTATTTTGTTAGGTTTTACTACACTTATTTAGTTTTTAGTTTTTATCTGATATGTTTCCTTTATATAATTTGTAAAAGGGTATATACCCGTTGATGTACAACATCAATAAATGAATGAATAAATAAATAAATAAATAAATAAATAAATAAATAAATAAATAAATAAATATACATATAGACGACGGCAATGGGCAAGTGTGCATCTCGGAGATCGTACCGGGTTCCATAGCGCATCGGTCGGGCACGTTGAAAATCGGAGACGCGTTGTTAGCCGTGAACCAAAAATCGTTGGGCGACTGTACCAGGCAAGAGGCAAGTGACATACTTCAAGATGCTGGAGATGTGGTGACGTTGCGCGTGCGAACTTCTGGTGCCGCGACAGGTAATAAAAAATATTCAGTCATCTCTGGGAATCAAGCCAACTCGGTGGCAAGATTTTTGGCATTCGTATGCATAATTATAATAGTTGACGTGTGTGCATTTCAGCGGTTTTTTTCAACGTATACGTCGTTGACGATAATTTAATGATAAATCGTTAACTCGAATAGATAGTGTATTGTTGAATTCTCCACCAATTTTTATTAGAAATAAATTAAAATGTATACGCAACACGCAAAAAGTATAATTTAAATATTTTCAAATTTTTCGTGTACCGGCTATTATTTTTAACATTTCCACCATAAAATTATAATACATTACGTGGTGTACGATACAAATTAGGTAATCTCAAGGAAAGACAGACGTCTCTATACTATCATAATGATTGTCGTTCGGAGTTGAAAAATGTTATTGACAATATAAAATATGTTTAACGTTTATGTGTCACAGGTCAACGGTTCTTTTAGCTGTTAACGAGTTTAAGCGTTTATTTCTTATGATGAAATTATAATAATTATTAATATAAAATTATCTTGCATGATAAAACTATAAATGAATTCGTTGTTTTGTTTGTTAGACGATTATGAAAATGAAGATGATTTGGTGCAATACACGGTGGAATTATATAAGAAAGGAGA
Source organism: Chaitophorus viminalis (assembly GCA_025469195.1). Lineage (NCBI taxonomy): Eukaryota > Metazoa > Arthropoda > Insecta > Hemiptera > Aphididae > Chaitophorus > Chaitophorus viminalis. The sequence goes on from JAIPRK010000128.1 coordinate 115,085, forward strand.
ACCTTTAGGTATTACTATAACTGGTTCGGAAGATTCCCGATTACCAATTTCAATTCAAGAGCTATCGCCAGGTAAAAGAATTATTAAAACCATTTACTATTTCAAGTAATTCATATTACTTTATAATTTACATTTTGTAACATAAATTTTTATCGATTGTTATAAATGCATTATCCTTATATCAATTAAATAAGTTTGCCTAATTGCTAAGCCAATCTTTTTTTATTAAAAATATACCCTTCGATGACCGGTTTTGTCAATAATTTAACTGTAGTGTCTTTTTTCTTTTGACTACCTACTAATCTTCCCTATATCGTTTTAAAGACAGCTTTTTATTAGTTATTAATATAAATAAATTTCATGAACTATAGAAGTATTGAAGTATATTTTATGCAATATAATAATTACGTTACATAAAATACTCCTAAAAATTATTTACTGACATAACATTTCTGTACATTATAATCTATACTATGTTCATAAAAAACTGTAATTCATCATATTTTTATAATTCAATACATACAGGCTACGGCTATTATACATACACGCAAACGTAATCAACCTAATATAGTATTTTATGACTTGCAAGTTCTGTTTGTAAACTTTTTTTTTTTATTATTATTTGATTTTATCGAACTTTTTCTATACGCTATATAATATTGCGTGTTGGTTATTTATTTGGCATGATTTCTAAAACAAGATAATAATATAAAAATCTAGGTAACTACAACCCATATTATTATTATGTGCACATTATTGAAATATATTTTCGCCAATTGTTTATTATATTACATTATATACCTTGAATAACTCATAAAATTCTTGCTCAATAAAAAATATGATAACAGGTATATATACTATGGTAAACACTGTTTAACAAATAACAATGTAAACATATATACTTATAAGTCATCGACTTTTCAAATGTTTACGATGTACCTACGTACAAGGGTGTCCTTGGGATGACTAGATAAAGGGTATAAAAACATTTTAAATACTAAATACTTGACATTTTTTAAATCACGCCAATCCAAAGCGCCGCTCTGAATCATTCCGTGCATCGCTCCCTTATCCCTGATCCCTTCCCAAACTGATTACAAAATATGTTACAATAATATAATTATATATCTATATGCGTTTCCAATATACTGCACTCAACGAGCGTTACAAACAAGTGTATTTCGAATACTAAGCAAATACTTTTCAAAAACAGTACGTAAAATACAACTCAAATAATATGGTATCAAAAAATGTGTACTTGAATAATACTGAAATACTTTTAGATACTACAAAAAACAACTTGTGTTGTATACTTTTTTTACTGATTTTGCATAATATTTTATATCTTTTAAATTCATTTCTATAAAAATGTATTTACTCTTTTGACTTTTCTGCCGTTATTTATGTCTTGTCAACTATCACTTCGAGCAGAATAATTTGTATATACATATATTGTGATGAGAAATGTGATCAAAGCCAAAAAAATTTAATACCGCAAAATAAGTCTATGTAGGAATCGTTGATTATTTTTTTTTTATAGGGATTGAAACTGCAATGGATTAATGGATAAAAGTGTTTTTGAAAATGTTGGAATATACCGTGGTTGACTTATACTTAAGGTGCGACTGATGAGTTTGCTAGTACTTCATCGATTCTGGCAAACCATCTATAACCTGCAACAATTTTGCGTTATTTGTCGTGTTTTTAAGGTATTTATTTTAAATATATCCCCGCGAGTAAGGTGCGGATGGCTGGGTTTTGGCTGGAAACGAAACTTTTAAATTATAAAATTTGTACTCAGTGCCACTTCCAACTCGGAATAATCTATATAATCTGTGATACAACACTGCATAGCGCAAATAGCGTTTGGAATTTGGAGAGAGGAAGGTCTGCAACTAATGAAGCAATTGCGAAAGTGATGAATACCTAAACAATTTTTTTCGTCACATTTGATTTTTAATAGAACATATACCTAATTACAATGAAACGCAGAAAACATTTTTTCTTATATACTATTTCATCAACTTAAAATATGTATACATATAAATAATTATATAAAAATTATTTTTAAAATGTACACCAGCTAATACTGCACATTATACACGACATAATAAATAATTTGGTATTATTAATAACTATATAATGGCTTTAGAATAAAAGTAACAACAGATACAGCATAATTTTATTACAAAACAAATTTAATTTACAACTATTACATACGAGTATATGACACTATTAACATTGAATACCGCGGAAAAGTTATTGCGAATTTTTCTGTTGGCTTTAGCATAATATTATGTATTTAAAATTGTTTCGGTATACATACGTGTACCGCATATTTTTCAACGTTCAATATTGCTCGATATTAGAGTATCTACCTACATTTCGGGGAGCTATTGCAATAATTGTTGGATAGCGAGTGCTTAGCACCTTAAGCGTCTCCCTCCCCCATTTTTGCTCCTACATATTTAACACCTAACACATCGGTCAATTATGATAATAATCTTCTTCTTTTGCAGTATTCAATCTAACAATAGGTTTGTAGCAACTTCCATGTCTCTCTATCACTATATGCGTTTCTCTTTAACTGTTGATATGAATTACTTATTGCAATCTTGATCTTCCTCTATGATTTTTTCCTTCGATTATTCCTTCTGAGATTAGTAATAGCAACCCACCGTGTCTTAAGACCTATTCATTAATTTCGCCTTTTCCCATTCGATGTTTATTTGCTGTCAGATATCCTTTCTAAAACTTTTTCATCAGTAATCCTGCCAGTCCAACATATCTTTTCCGTCCTCCTGTAGTACCACATTTCGAATGCCCCAGATTATACTCTTGCAAATTGCAATAGTCAATGTTTCGCATCCATGTGACGTAGTAATTATTGCTCTTAACGATAACTATTATAAACTATGACGTTCTCAACGCCGCCGCGGACTGTATACTGTAACGCACTGCTGCTGCAGGTGGACTGGCCGACCGGACGGGCGCGATACACGTGGGCGACCGACTGCTGGCCATCAACGGGGCCGACCTGTCCGAGGCGCCGCTGTCCACGGCCATAGCGCAGCTGCAGAACACGGACGACCGGGTGGTGATCACGGTATGCCGGCCGCAGCAGCACCAGCCGCCGTTCTACACCAGCGTCGGGTTGCTGTCCACCACCGCGGACGACTCGGCCATCGAGTCGGACACCACGCGGTCCGCGCCCAACCTGCACGAGCCGACGCCCGAGCGCACCGTACTCCGGCACCGGTCCAAGAGCGCGCAGCGCAAGGTGCCCGAGTTCGACAGCGACTACTTTGGCGGCACGCTCAGGCCGTACTACATACGCGAGCACGCGGATTACGATGTGGACAGCATATTCAAGATAGCCGAGAACCAAGACAGGGACGGGCTGCTAGACTTTGACCTGTTCCAAGTAAGATTTCCGCCAGTTCGTCACGAATCAACCCATATCATACCTGCGTGTGATATATTATATTACCTATATCATACAATTAATATTTGCCGATTGTTTCGTTGAAAAAAAATAAATAAATAAATAAAAATTCGTTTTTACTAAACGAAATGTATGCAAATAATGATATAATATGATATATTATTATTTATCTAATAATATATATTACAATATCCTAATAGTTATGATGTAATCTTATACTGTACGGTAATGAATAGGGCTCAGACAGTGGCGGATTTGAGGGGGGCGATGTGGTGATTATCCCCCCCCCTTGGGCTTTTTTTTTACTTGAATTATATATTATATTCATTAATCATAGAATATGAAATTCATAAGTCATAAATATTTTAACTTCAAGCTTAATAAATGATACAAAAAAGGTATTTTTTTGAATATCTTATCAATTATTATTATTTGATTATCAATACAAATTATCAAATCATTTAAAGATATATTCAGAAAACTGTTGAGAATGGGGTTGTTAGTAACTAAATTTTGAAAACTTTTATCCCTAAATGTGAATGTGAAGTATATTATAACAAATTTGGAGGTACCTAGTATCTACCCCCGGAAATGTGTTTTTAGTTACGTCCTTATTGTACTCTGTTCGGCAAGAAAGCATGCATATTGGGCGGTCTACGTATTGCTTTGAAAGGCTGGGTACGTTAGGGGCGAACCGATTTTCGTCGGGCCGTGGCGTTCTCTCTCGCTGAACAGAGTATAATATCTATCAATTTATGATACATATTCGCCCCCTCCTTAAACGAGCTTCAGATCCGCTACTGGACTCAGATGCTTATTGCACTGAAAATCATAAATTATGTGCTAATAATTATTGTTAGTTAATATGATAAAGTAAAAATGTATACCAATTTTATAAATTAAATACAGCCAAGTATACATTTTTGGGGGGTTCAGAATTCCGTTCTTGGTAACATATGATATAGTCCTATCAACCCTTGATTGAGGTTGCTTCTGGTTTCCGGGTGGAAAATTAAAATTAATATTAATTTTGTATAGTATTTCCAACTATTTTTTTTGAAAAAATAATAGCGCACTCTTTGCCATTGGTAAATATACACTATAATATAATAGCACAATGTTTTTCCTTGTGGTAAAAATATTTGTCGATTACGCTTATATCTTCTAAATAATAACGTTTCCGAATGATTTTTATAAAATTCAAACCCTGTACGTGCACAGCTGTGCCCACGATTAACGATGTATATCATATAACTTATACGTATATAATACAAATACAGGTCACCCTGTTCAAGGACGCGGTGTACGAAGATTTCGGTTTTAGCATATCAGACGGGTTGTACGAGAGAGGAGTGTTCGTTAACAACATTCGAAAAGGCGGACCGGCCGATTTGAGTGGCATGTTGAAACGCTACGATCGCATTATACAAGTAACTATATTAATATCGTATTATGTTTGTTACATCAGTGAACAGTGAACGTCGTTTGTTATGGACGCACCATGCACGGGTGCAGAGCTTTGCACATCACTGTAAATTGACATTATATCATTTATATATTATAGCATACCAGCCAAAATAGTAATATTTTTTTCCATCGACCTTATAATACGTAAGCAGTAAGATATAGGTTATAGTCTAACATTCCATAAAATAAACTATGAGATGACCGGTGCCGACTGGGATACATTAGTTATATCACGAATGCCGTCATACGACGTGCGTTTACAATTATATTTAATACATAATACGTACATACGCAGCTGACGGTGATCCGTCTAAGTTGCTGCATTTTAAGTATGTTAAACTATACGTACCATGGCTTGAAATGATCACCTTATTACTTGTGTGTTACGTACACAGAATATTCAGAAGTATTCTGCAAACTACGCGTCATGGGAGTTAGTGAAGGGACTAGGGAACCAAGGCGAAAAACCGGAAAACGATATAATCTAATTCATATACGTATGTATGAACCATGAATAAATGTACTTATTAATTCGTGGCATAAACAAGTACAGATAATAGTGAACACGGAAATGATAATTTTATACAGACACGACAAATAAATAAATTCACTTTTTGGCGGCAGTTGTATGAAAAATTGTAATACTTCGATTTTTAGTGGTGGATTTAGATTTTGTTTTTTTTGACATGTATATGTCTTATGGCTAGGGGTCATTCTGTTAATTTATCTGACACCGAGAATGTTACCATGACGTAATTAAATATATGAGCGTTACCCAAAAGCGTTACGGAAATACCCAGGTTACCTGGTTACCCCTGTTACATAGTTACCCCTGGTTACCAGGAAACATTGAATCATTTATATGTTTTTGGCTGTATAATAAACATTTATAAACGCCATTTCCGCTGCTGACCTCTTTACGTAAAGCGCTGCTGTTTAGACATTTTTGAGGTTATATAATAATTTGTTTTATAATGTTGCTACATATCTGTGGTTTTTGTAAATAAACGTTCAACATCTATGATCTATGTAATATGTTACTCAAGTCTTAATTGTTGTAATGGAAAATTGGAAATGAAATAAAGATTTTACCACGGTTGAAGCAAGATGGTTTTATAAACCATAACGAAACATGTCTTTAGAAGACTGTGAGTGTATATTTTTTTTTTTACGACTCGATTGAAAAAATAGTATTCAACCTATATTTCTTTAAAAAAAAACTAATAGTATCTACACTACATACAGATACATCGGTACATGTATATGTCTTATTTCTACTGAATAGAGTTGACATATACATGTACCGATGTATCTGTATGCAGTGTAGATACTCTTAGTTTTTTTTTTTTTTATGGATAGGGCAACATTTTTCTAAACAAGTTAAATGTAAATTGTAATTTTTAAAACTGTCATAACTCGTATAAAATTTAAAATTTCGTAAAAAACCTCCTTAGAACCACAGATAATGTTCTGAATTTTAAGTTCAGATAGGTCGGATTACTCTAATTTTAAATCCAACACCACAAAATTAGTACTATGTTCTGATTTGCTATGTTCTACGTCTGTAGGACGGAGACAACACATGCGGGTTATACATGCTTAAATAGTTAAATACATACTTATAAAAGAAATATATTATTATATAGGTATGTATTATTATTTGTATAAAAGTAGTAGGTTTATAGTGATGTATTAGACTAATTTAAGTACAAGTATAGAATTTAAAATATCTATACAATATAAAAAAATGTTTGGCTATTGGGTAGAGGACAAGGCTCAATGATCTCTCCCCTCAAATCTCCTACTGCCTGTTTTATGTTAATTTAAAGTCACATATATGCCGTTATAGAGTGGAATATATATATTATTACGTTTAGGTGCCTAATTACTTCGTACACGCGTGTACTTATAGATCGATGACGTTTCCGCTGATTATTACAGGTGAATAACACAAGGACAGACGATTCCGACTGTTGTCTAACGGTGCCACTGGTAGCATCTGCCGGAGACAAGATAACGCTGACCGTGGAAAGACGAAACAATGCGTCTAGAATTCAATTTCCTTAAGTAAATGAAACAGTAAATAATGTGTCGTGGTCCACATTTACCACGTCGATCCGAGGGATGCACGTTTTTTTCTCAGGACTAAAGCCTCGTTTTCTTCTTCATCTATATTTTTATTTTATTATTATTATTTTTTTTTTTTTTTGCAAAATATTGATTATATAACAACAAGAAAATACTCCAATCCTAAACAGTATATTACACAACTATTTAAAATATTCGTTTATTACAATAATTTATACATATTAAGTTCAAATATATGTTATTTTTTTATATTTTATTTTGATACATTAATTATTTTTATTTTGTCAATGCCGTTGACATGATAAACCCTTGTCAGTGTATGTAAGATTAGATTTAAACATCTTATACACACTAACAGTGTGAAGTACTTGATGTAATACTCCGGTGGTGCTAAAAACCGAATCCACCAATGACAATTGTTCAAACTAATTTTAAAGTCACTGCTGTACCACATCAAAGTTCCTTTTACATATTCAATACTTATTATTCAAATGGTATGATAGTTAATTTTATATATGTATTTATAAATTAACGAAAAATAAATAAAAAAATATTTAAACAAATCTCCAACTTGTTTAGTTTTATACTTTTACAATTATCCGTCACGTCAACAGCTATACAATAGCCGCCGCACCTGAGCATCTCTAAGTGTACATACTACATTCTATCGGCTGCATCCGAGTCGCGTGCAAAAAAATAGCGTTGTTCGTCTACTGGTGTACAACTGAATTGTGTGCGCGGATTTTTCATAAAGACAATTTTCACAGAATTATCAAATAGAGTAATTAAATTTAACGATCATAAAAAATATCCTAAACACCCTTAAATCGTATTGTTTTTAGGGCAGTGTCGTATATATATAACCCATTATCCAGTTTGGATTTTGTAGAAAATTTAGCATATATAAACTTGCCAGTTTATTTGTTAACGGTCCAATATGCGACCTATAAATGTTACTCGACCTACCGATAAGATTGAGTTGATCTACAGGTTTATTTATCGCGATAATTGTCATAAGGGCATTTTATTCTATTTTATTTTATTTTTGTTCTCTGATAGGTATACCTACTTACAATCATTTATAATACTTTACTGTCCTCAGTCAGTACAGTTCCGATTTCATTCGTATGTGTCGTGCGCTCGTTTTGTGATTTTTTATTTGAGTTTTATTTTGTGCGTGTAAATTTTTATATTCTAACTCAACATGACACCTACTATTGGTCACCTATATAGGAACATTATTAGAGATGAAGTTGTATATGTTCAACATTTAAAAGACCTAGGGTTATTACTGCCTGATAATCCGATGACATGTATAAAGATGAAAGACGGTGTTGTATGTAATGGCCAACTTATGGAATATTTAAGAAGTAGTAAAAAACGAAATTCTGATAGCACTATGAAAAGAGTTGTAACATTACGATGTATAAAACGGGGTCGCCAAACTTACCAATCGATTCGTAAAGATAGTGACTTTTTTACATACACGGATCTTAACGACCGTTGTAATAGTCAGCTATCATTATGTGAAATAATGGAAATAATTTGGTTCTGGGTTAATTTAGTTCCAATAAATCAAGCTGTAAATTGGACTAGAAGAAGCAAAAACACCATCATTGATTGGTATAATTTATGCAGAGATATACCAGTATATTATTTTTCAAAAAGAGAGAAAATGGGTGGTCTTGGTTTTACTGTCCAAATTCACGAATCCTTTTTTCAGGGTAAAAGGAAGTATAACCGTGGTCGATTACAGCGTGGGGACCATCAGCCATTAAGAGAAATTAGTAATTCTAGCAACGAAGATTCTGACGAAAATGAAATATAGTATGTACAAATAAAAATTATGGGAATCGTAAAGTAGGCCCATTGGTATTTGAAATTTATTGGAAACGGCCAGACTTATTATTAGAACGTCGATTTTTTATAGTAGAAAAACGAGACCGAGAAACTACTTCTGTGGAATCTTTTATTAAATTTTCAAGTATTTTGTATTAGTCAATTTTTCTTTATCACCGATTATAAAAAAAAATGTAAAAAATTCAAATATTTTAAATGCCTATAAGTGGCTTAAAAATCAATATAATATTTTGAAAAAAAATATGACATAAAGGAAATGTCTATCTTAACAACTGATAAAAATTTCAAGTTTCTACGACTTATACTTTTTGAATTATAACAAATATTTAAAATCGTTTGAGGATAAATCGCTATTTTATGCAATTTCGTAAAAATTTAAACTTCAAACAGTCATAAAATTTTTTCCTCTAAGTCCGGTAGAAATTTTTTTAAAGATTTTTGAAGAGTAGCTTATGGATAGCATAGTGTTAAAATTTTGAACCTTAAATGTGAACAGAATAAATATTATGAATTTTTATCTACAAAATAACTTGCAAATTATCGTGATTTTGACACATTTTATACAAATTGAGCTTTATGGGCTTATAAAAAAAAATTGAATGAAACGATCTCCGATATTTTTTAGTTACAATAATTTTAACTTATTATAAACCTTGTATTAAATTTTCAAGAGTTTTTGGCCAGCCAATTAAATTTTATAGATGTTTTAAAAAAAAACTTTACAATAATCGAAAATTTAAATTGTCTTTAAATAAGTCAACAGAATTTAAAATTCACACATTAAATTGACGATGCGCAAACTGGTCAGCCGACGTTACTGAACAATCTAGAATTCTAGACAATCAAATCCACTACCTAAATAAATATGAAATAAAAATTAACAAATATGAATAGAATGAAATTCAAAATAATAATGATATTTTTTGTTACAAAAAATATAGAACATCATATTATAATTTATTGCAATCGCAATATGGCCGACACATTATTATGCGCATTGAACCCGTAAGCGTATTAAAAACTCGGTTCATCATTGTCCACTGCCCATAACACATTCCAAGAACACATCGTGGTAACTATAAGGGCCTCATTCAGAGCCGGATTTAGGGGAGGGTAATCGGGGTGATAGCCCCGGGACCTCCACAATAAATTTCGGAGAAAAAAATCTTTCAAAATACAAATGCACTGTAATTTATTGGCGTTTGCACCATGTTCTAGTCAATGGTCATTCTTTCAATTTAGTGGGAAAAGCAGCGGCTAACTCTTGTTCATCAGCTGTTCAATTCTTTGATTTCGTGCAGGATTTATAGACATTTTCACTTTTCTGAAAGGAAAGTGAAATCTAATTAGTACTTTGAGAGTCAAAAGTAAAATATTATCAATAGTTTCCAATGTTTTTATTTTTTTTTTAAGTCTCGATAAAAAAATGTTAACTGTCCCAAAAATCTGTAAAATTTAATACAAAGTTAAATAAAATATAATAATTAATATAATTCAACTATTAAAAATGTAACTTTATGATTTGGAAAAGTTCTAAGACTAATACTGATTATGACATAATACCGAACGTTTTCCAAAATACCTTAAACATAGATCCTACGACATTGATGTACCAGAATTGCCTATTAATAACGCCGTGCATCGGATTCAAGACCATGGTTGCGGCACAGAGCTAAAAGTAAGATAAGAATCAAACGCGATAGGCGACGGAAATGTCATAAATGTCTTTATCTCTTTCGGCCCTTGATATCATCATAACCATGGCCAAATTTTTCATCGCACCTCAAATGTTTCGGAATTTCGGACGTTCACAGTCTTGACGATACTTCTTCCATGACGTACATCTAAGACATTGAAAACCACGATTGATTTATCACCAAAAGTCCCATAGTGCATTGGATATGGTCTTTGAATGTGCGTCCAATCCATGCATACAGTCACTACATGCAGTATATATTCGCCGAACTGAATACCGTGACAAAAATGAACACACGACGACTTTGTTCGACGAACCCAATGTTCAAACCGTATATACAGCTAATTCCATAGCAAAACCTCACACTACGAGATAAGACTACAGTTTACTAAACTATCGGAATAGCTACCGTACAGCTCCAAAGTCCTTCGTTCGTTAGTTAGGTTACCGATGAATATAGATTTCTAGGATCTCCTACCTAGTTATCGGTGTGCCAACTACCATACGAGACGTAAATGTTCGTTCTGTTGCCATGTCATCAACGCCATGTGTATCTCTAACCTACCCCACAATAGAACACTTACAACGCTTTCACATACAACTAAATCCTCCTAGATTAACAAATATTTCTATCTCTTACACTTCCACATACAACACTCCAGGACAAATGTATAGTTTGCCCAAAGACAACGTTATATTTCCACAAATAACCAACCTAATCCGGACTAATGAGTATAGTCAGTGCAAGACACCACAAATAGGCCAACCCATGTAATTATCACTAATTATTATGCTAACGTATGCTCGTAGACCGTAGTTCTATCTTCTCTCCAAAACTTCGCATTTCTACATCAGATTACATTCCACAAAACGAACGAATCGCCACTCCATTAACCAAATACATTCACTTCTCGTCTCGTACGTTGGCCTGATAATTTTTAATATTACGTGGTACAGTTGTATGTTTGATCTAGTGTAGAACAATAATTGATTCAACACTAAAGGAAAATGAGAAAAGTAATGTATCATTATAAGTATGTAATACAATGACTTTCCTTATTAGTTCTCCAATAGTCCAATGTCATTGCATCCGATACATGACTCTTTACCTTTTTCGGTCGTTGATGGTATCTACAAAGTAGAAGTTTTTGTTACTGTCATTTCAAAATTATTCATATCCATAGGCACAATGATTTTTTATAAGCGTTTAAAAATCTAATATTGATATAATATTTCATTTTAAATGTAACATAATATATTATATAATGTACCTATTCTACTATTCTAGACTAACATATCATCTACATTCAGAATCTTTATTCGTATATAATAATAACTATCGTTGTATTCAAATCTAACAAATCTATTGTAATGATCTATCCTATGAACGAGGTGCACTCCTTCCCCTACTGTACAGCAGAGCGAGGCCTATCCAGTTCATTTTTTTAAAAGTAAACGGATAAATTGTTTTGAAATATTAACATTTGAAAACAAAAAGTAAAAGTATAATGTAAAAGGATTCAGAGAGTAGTTTCATCAGTTATAACGCACGTCGATTCGAAAAATAAATAACCAAATTATATAGTAACCAATAGCAACAGCCCACGGTAGCGCTGTTTAAATTTAAAAATAAAACTTATAACACACTTTTATGTATTTTATGTAATAAAATTAACTAAACTATTATTATTATTTATACTGACCGAAAGGAAAACTAGGTACACTTTGTAATATAATTGTTTTTTCACTATGGAAACGATTTGAAATTACCGAGAGACCCGAGATTTCCGAGCAAATTTTCTTTGCGTCTGCCAAAACGTGGACCAGACAACATCTCCTCTGTAAACAAATAATTTTCCTTCCTCATAGACATTATATACATTCTATATTGCCTATAATTCTTATACTTACATTACAATAAGCATTGTTATGCTTTACTTTTAAATAAGTAATACTTATAACCGGAACTTTAAAATTCCATTATGGCGTTAACAGACATTGACTATCAGGTCATGGCTTATTTCAAGCGGATTATCAATACTCCATCGAGTGATGAAGTGCTGAACATTTTCCGGAGACTTCAAGCTTCTCCATTTCCACGCGAAAGGGTAATTAAACATGCAAAATGTCGATGCCCTGCGAAACTTTTGAAAAAATCCTTGACAAAAAATACATTCATTATGGCATATAAAATATAAAAATATCCTAAAATCCTACTTAACTTTAAATTAAAATAAAACTATACTTGAATATTTTGATGGAACAATAAAATAATTTCATAAGTATAAATTTGAAAAATTATCTAGAAAAAACGATTGTTCCATTTTATATTTCTAGTTGATAAAATTTAGTTAGATTCAATTTTAATTTTGATGAAAAAAATACAATATCTATAAAATAAAAATCAAAAATTATTATAAATCCGTGATTTCTCTCTAGATTAATGAATAAAAATTAAAATTACTTAAAGTAACGAAAAATAACAAAAATATCTGTGCCTCAATAACAAAAATTTAAAATAATTATAATTTGTATATATTTTCATATGTAGTTGATAATCCTTTTTCTAACTCATTATATTTTTATTCGCATAGGAAATTGTCTGCCGCATGTTGAAATATTTGATCAAGGAATTTCATTTATTCCCATCGTACCTAGTAGGAAACCTTATAAAGATAGCTAATTTCTTAGGTGGATTCGTACAATATGAACTTATAACGTAAGTAGTTTTTTATAAGTTATAAAAGTTAAATAAGTTTATAAGTTATATTCGTATGATATAAAAAAAAACTAACAAAAATGTTTTTTTTTTTTGTATAGGGATGAAGACACTTTAACAACAGTTATAGGATATATTTTTTATGATTTGAAGAGCTCAAATGGAAATGCGTTTAATTTTAGCTTTACCGCGTTGAACCGGTTTAAACTGCAATTAAAGAAATTTCCGAAATTGTGTTGTCGTCTTAGTAAGATTAATGACTTCAAAAATTTTCCACTGGATCTTATCGAGGTAAGTTTGTATAAATGAAAAAATAACATAAAACCTTCGTTTACCTCATCGACACCTCTAAGTTCTTATAATAATCAAATAAAAATATAATGAATCACATATATTATACCTAGATAAATAGTGATACTGACGTAGACACTAATTAATAATGAAATGTTTAACTTTCATAATCATCATGCGATTTGAACATTTTCATTATTCAATTTACCATTTTTAATTATTTATTCTAATCATAAATATCCGTTTTGCTACATAGTATATAGAGTACGGTATGCAAGGCGTTGACCCACCATCTGAACAAGCCACCCAACGAGGACAAACGACTTGTAACAAGGAAGAAGCAAAAGAATCACAAGATTTGATCGTCCCAGGTGTGATTCCACAATCTCCAGCGACTATCCCGGTAGTGGTCGATGTATTATCAGCCACCGAACCCCCGTTGACGATTCCGATAGTTACCGATATATCGTTAAAATCAAAACTTTCGATGACTACCCCGACAATGACCGATTCGTCACCAACTCCGAAAACTCCGGCTACCACTCCAGTAGAATCTGATGTTCCGATAATCTTACCACCGAGAGATGTTCAGGTCAAAATTCGTTCAACTATCAACGCCTTGGGAAAAACGAATCTTCAAACCAAGGGAAGAGAGATAAGAAATCTCATCACTGACGAACACCTGCCGTGGCTATCGAAGTATATTGTCTTGAAACGGGTGAGGAATGAATTTAACCTCCATGGTTTGTATTCGGGCTTTCTGGACGGTTTTGATAGCGAAGTGTTGAATTCTCTCATAATAATTGACACCTTAAAAAAAGTTAGAGTAAGTATACTGAGTTCATTTAAAAATATTTCTATCACAATAATATGTATTACATGAAAATAATATGTAATGAATAAAAATACTTCTTATTAATATTATGTTATTATTATGCTAACATAATGTGTAAAATTGTGGTTTTAGATCCTGTTGGGAAGAAATAAAGGTACTCCAAGCATATCTGACAAATTTTTAATCAAAAACTTTGGACACTGGCTGGGTGTAATCACCCTGGCGAAAAACAAACCGATACCAAAGGAAGACATTGACTTGGAAGACCTGTTGGCCAAAGCGTCCAAAAAAAGCTCCGAAGAATTTTTGTTCATCGTACATTTTATTACGAAAATACTCGAATCGTGCTCCGGGGGAAACTATGGCCCAGACAGTCCCTGGACAACCTCCATGATGAACAGTCTGTTCGAACTGTATGGGAAGCCCAATACGAAACTACACGTGAAAGTTGAAATTAAAAAACTATGTAAAGCGTTAAACATCAAGCTCAAAGTTAGATATCAATAACACTCAAATTATAGGAAAAACCCTATTTTGAACCAACCGTACAGTTACATCATCGAGAAAAATCTGAGAAAGCGATGACCACTGAAATATTCAGCACTTCATTGCCATCCAAAAACCAATTTTGTGACGCCCTTAAATGGGGTTTTTTTCTTGTTTAAGAGATTATTTATTTACATTTTACTTTATTTTTTTGTTTTTTTTTTACTCCATCATTATTTTCATAATTATTTTAAGCTGTTGAATTTATTGTTTAAAATTATGTTTTCACTTTTTAATTTATTGTTGTGTTTTATATACACCATGATTATTTTTCAATAATGGTTTTTGATTTTGTTTAAGTGGGTTTTTTTTATATAAATTGTTAAACTTGTTTAAATTAATTTCTTATTATTTTGTTTTTTACACTATTTGTATTTCTGATATTAATGTTTTTGATTTTGTTTATTTATTAAAAATAATACAGTCTTGTAATAATTTGTATGACTTAAAATAATACAGTTACATTTTATTCTATTTAAATATATTCCTTTGTTGTTATATATGACTATATTTTTACTATTATACAAATTTTAAATTTATAACCATTTATTTTGATGTTCAACGATATGTATTATTATTCGTGACTTTAAGAGTATATGCAATGTATAGAACACGTTAGTCGTTCATTATATAATCTATAATTTTTACAACAATTATGGTTTTTCTACACTGTATAGGTAGAAATTTTTTTTTTGTCTTATGATGTGGAAAGTTATCGAAATATTGGTATTTTTCCCTTGGCTTATTATTTATTATGTCACATTTATATGATACTGCTAGTAAAACACCTACTTAAAACACCTTACAAACTTCAACATGAGTTTATTTTAATAATAATAATAGATATACGAAATCTCGTTAAATATTTATTTCAATGCAATAATTAAAAATATGCTAGCATCCATGAATATGATACGTTTAAGGTTTACTTTATACGTCTTTATGTATAACTATGGTATAACGTTATAATATACTATTCTACTTTTGTAGGACTTAAAATATGGTACTGATTTTATAAAGTGATTGACAAGAGCCAAAAAAATTGCAATTGGGTATGGGGGTTTTTATAGAGATATTTTATAGAAATTTTTTTTCGGTTCATTTGCTTTATTGAATCATTCGGTTTACGGACTCAAATGGTCAGGTCTCAATATGAATCTAATATTCAGCGACTACTTTATATGACAAATATGCAAAATAGCAAATATTTTGAGAATGTACAACTATTACAAATAATCAAATAAAATGAATACCAATATAAAAATCAACATAAGTGCCTTTTTCAAATATAATTTCATTTTACTTTGTTTTCTAATTAAACGTATTAAAAATGCTAAAATAATGTTAACATAAAATCAAAATTTGACTCCTTATTTTTTGGAATATGGTGTAATAATGGTGGTTATTCAATATTTCAAGCGTAGCAAGAAAAACATTTTTTTTTCAATAAAATATAGTTCAATAGGTAGTGCGTCGTGCGTGTACTCATAAATATATTTGCCAATACACCACTAATTGTGTTTTAAACACTTTTAAATCAATTCAAAATGATAGAAATATATTAATAATTTAACTTAATTCTAGTTTTTGTTTCAGCTTGAACTTTTAACTACAACTGCTACAAGACTAAAGTCAAAACTTTTGTTAAAACTCATTGTTGACTAAAATGACCAATCATGTTTTAGACCCCCCCCCTCTATAAAAAAATCTATATAGGTACGGCCTTGATTAAAGTTTCGAATATCATTGGCATTTTTATTCCTTCTAAGATGTATCGATGGGACTTAGAAACACACGCACCAGCCGGTTTTTACAAAAATTACATTGAACTTGAAAATTGATGAAACCTTGAGTGTTTTCATTTTAGAATCTATACCTCCACATCCAATGAAATAATTATTATCACAATGTCATGGACTAGGTCAACATCATACTTTGGTTATACAATTTTTTATGTTCATAAAATGAATGAACTTAATTTCCCTATTGTCGTTATTATCATAATTATTATCACTTACGAAACATCTTTGGCCGCGTTCCGAACCGTGTGACCAACATCATGCTCGTCGCCAACCGTCATAACCATGAACCGCGGCGGCGCGTTGTGGCAACAACAACTGATCGGTGATCCGCTGATCTTTGGTTTTTGAACAGCAGGCTGCTAATCTGGTGCATGTACGACCATATCCGACAATATTGAATATCGCCGAAACCCGCGTGAGTGCGACGTGGGAAAACTGAAAATATTATCGTTGTTACTTTTCCAAACCATCCGTAAGTACCATTCGCTCGTTTGCTATTTCCACGCACTATTTATATTCGAACGCGCACACATGGCCCGAGCGTTCGATCGAACATAACTCGTTGGTACGGGCGCTGTCAAATTTACTGTCACGTTCCAAACGATTTCTGTGACGTTAGTTACAAGGATACCCATATCGTTTGTCCGTAACCTTGTGCTGTTCATTTGTATTCGTAACGCTTTCTCGTACCGTACACCATTCAAATTGTTGGGTGTTTTTTTATCGTTCAACTTACTGTAGTCCCAATTAATGCATCGTGTTTATTAGTGCAACGCTCTTCTGAAAACCAACGGAAACAAAGATAGACCTTAAAAACGGTGATGGAAACTTAGGTGGTCCTTAGCGTGGTTGTCAGCGCTTGTGTGATGATACTAGGTACATTGGTTGTGATTTTCATTTCTCAGTTGACGTTGCCACGGAATTCGAAGGTTGAGAAATTGAAGTTGATCATGCAAAAAGTTTTTCAATATCATAATTAACTCACGGATAAACTAGCTTATGTTAATTGATAACATCAATAATACTTAACATACAGTACTGATAATGATTTTTATTTCCTGTGGTGTAGTTATTAAGATTTATAATTGTTATATAATTTTATGTTTATAGCACTATGTCAGGACGAGAAGGAGGAAAAAAGAAACCTTTAAAAGCCGCCAAAAAAGAATCTAAAGAACTGGACGAAGATGATTTAAAAATGAAACAGAAATTAAAGGAACAACAAAAAGCACTAAACGATCTTAAAACAAAAGCTGCACAAAAAGGACCTATGGTCAGTGGAGGAATTAAAAAATCTGGCAAAAAATAATCTTGTTAACATGTAATTTTAAAATAAAAAAAAATGAGATTTTTACCATGTAAAGAACAACAAACTGTATGAAAACTTGAAGTTAAAATAAAAGTGCTATTTATTGTACGAATAATAACAAATTGATTTTATATTTGAATTAAAATTATAAGATTAAAAATGATTTTGAAGATCCAGCTAATTAATATCAATCCTAATAAAATGTATTCATAATTATACCAAGTATGTAAAATATGTTTTGTTATTACTTATTAGTTATAACTAATAAGTTATTACCAAATCTTTTTAAAAACTGTTCACCGAATTTACTATTACTTATGGTGAAGTATTTTGAATAATTTGTTAACAACTTAAACTATCGATTAAATAACTTTGTTTACATTTATCTTAACATAAATTGTTTTAAATTGAAGGAATAACTATAAATTAAAATTCAAAGTAGTGGAATTAAGTATAAATTATATTGTTAACATGTTAATAAAACACAATAAAAAAAATTAAAAAATAAATGAAATAATTATTAAAAATTAAAGCTTTATTAAATAAATTTTACTTTTCATTCATTTAGATTATGACACATTTAGATAATGTGTTAATTTTTAATTTAAAATACAATTAATTATCTGAATGAATAGACAATTATATTTAACTATTTAACGCAATCTAGTCTCAATAATACTTAATTATACTTTTGGACATGGATTATATTATCATATACTGTTAACTTACAAATTAATTTGTATGTTAACTTACCTTAACAACTTTTTCCCCATCAGGTTTGAGTTATCATAGTCTAACTAACTTGACTATAGAGTATTACTATATGACCTGTACACAAATTATGAATTAGTATACTAATTGTATGTATTTTTCTCTTTTACAAGGAATAACACTAGTTCTGCATATAATATGACATTTAAAATTTATTTATCAAACATTTAACAAAAAATATGTACATTTAAAAAGATGCTTAAGTATTTTTTTTTTTTGATAATTATTTAGAAAATATATAATATTGCTGTCATGCCCAAAAATCTGAAGATTTATCAGTTTTGTTGCTACCAAATGAAATTGTATGATCACTTTCCTGTTCTTTTTTATTCACCAAATTAGTATCAACAGCATTGTGATTTAAATTGCTTTGATGTACAGTTAATTTTTCCTGTGATAAATTAATCATTTCTTTAATATTCAAAGATTGTAAATCATTATTATCCTCGTGACTTTCACTATCAGATTTATTTGGTGAGGGTTTATAATCATTTACTTTAATATTGTCAGGTGTATTATTTTTCATTAAATAATTTGAATTGTCTATCCCTAGTGTATTACTGTCCCCAGGATGTCTATTTATGACAGTTGATTTCATGGGTGATTGAATAAGTGCATCTATTGTATTAGAAAATTCATTTTGGTAATTTACTTCGTTGACTGGCGACTCTATTCTTGAACTTGGTCTATTTATGGGCGATACCTTATACATATTATTTGTATTGGATAAGGTTGTCTTTATGGGTGAAATATCTGTATAATTTTGTGATCTGGTATTCTGTAACATGTTAAGACTCGTATCACTCTTGGATGGTGTAGTATTTTTAGATCGCCTGATTGATCGGTGATAACCAATCTTATTAGCAAGGTCTTTTAAATTGATTTTATCACTGTTGTTTTTCAAAGCACTGGAATCTGAATCATCTGAAAAGGTCGAACGAATATTGTTGTATGATTGTTTGTTGACTCTAATTTTAATATCACTGTTGTCTCGCATGCTATTTGTTTGATAATTCGTCAAATTTTGTTTTACTTTGGCTGTTTTCATAGCCAATGCTTTCCATTTTGAGAGTGCTCCTTGAATTATATCATCTTCGGTTTGGTTATCAGATTCTGGTAGAGTTGTCGAATAATCCGTAGTAGTCGAAGAAACATTTTGATAAGCGCGACGATTTGTTTGACTGAAATCTTCAACAAAATGAAGTCTTTTTTTTACATTTTTATTATGATGATCAGTTACAGAAAACGATGGTATTTGATGAGTTTTTTCAATTAGTTTTCCCAAATTTGAAGCTCTGTGTGATAATTCTTCGATCCTTTGTCGTTGAACTACTATAAATTCACGCAACTCATCATTTTCTCTTTGCAATTTCTGCACCATTTCCTTATCCTAAAAATCAACCATAACAATTAATTAATTTGATTATGATACTATTCATAAGGAATTTTCTCTTACCAATGAAGTTTCAATCCTATGAAGAGAATTATCCATTCTTTTAGTGCTGGACTGCTCATTTTTTTTAGACTCTTTAAGTTCATCAAGTTTTAATTGTATTTCCTGTATTTGTTTTGTCAAATTGATGTTTTGGTCTTGTAGTATTTTTACTTGATTAGAATCAATAATTTTGGTTTCATCAATGTGTTTTATTGGTTCTTCTTTTAATCTGTAAAAATGCATTCAATTCACTACTTTTCATAACTGCCAGAATAATACTAACAATTTTTCATTCCTCAAAATTTCTATTTCTTTTAATCGTAATTCATGCCTTTGGATTTCAACATCTTGTAGTTGTTTTTGTACAGACTTTTCTTTTTTCTGATAAATAAATAATTTATAAAGGGGTTAATTTTTTAAATATAATGGATATAACTAAAATTAATTATTTAAAATTGTTTGCTAACTTCAAACTCATTGATTAATTGATATAGTTGCTGTGTTTCTAAGTGTAGTTGATGTGTGACATATTCCATTTGTTCTTTTTGGATTAACATACCAGTATTCTGAGAATGAAAATGTTTAGTCAATTGTTCTACTTCAACTACCCTATCAGTCATTTTTTTCAACTCCATTCCAAGTTTTTTTAAACGTTCTTTATAGATAACAATTTCTTGAGCATTGTTATTTTGATGGTACCTAAAAATTAAACTATTATAATAAATGTTGACTATTATATATAAATATATATTGTTTTAGTTACTTTTTTAACAATTTTTTCAATGTATTTTTTTGTCCTTCACTTAAATTGAATGAACTAAGTACATCTTCAATACTGACTAACCAATTATTTAATTTATGTTCATAAGTATCAATCTCGATTTTTGTAGACTTCTTCAAATTATTTTCTTTAGTTTGAACTTCATCATATTTCAAGTTGCTGAAATAAAATTTAGTACATTTTAAAATAATTCTTATTTTTGGTATATCATCACAGTAGTATATCAAACTAGATATAGCAGCATGATTATAATATAACTTACAATTTTAAAATTTAACTTATGATTATATTTTGGTAAGAGACTAAACATTTCTTAAGCATAGAATATAGGAAAAGTAGCCACCCTGAATGGATCAATTTATACTTGATTTATATATCAATGAGTTTTGTAATAATAACTAAACAATAAAAATAACTTTAATTTTACTTTATAAAAATCTATTTTCATGGATTTTTACTAGTTCATTAATTATTTTAGTTGGGCCTAAGTTAATATTTGTATGAATAAACTTGAATTATATTTACAGTTATATTAACCATAGAAAGGTACTTATAATTCTAAGGAGAGACTTGTTAATTGTTATTATTATATACTAAATGAAGACTCTTGAGAGATCATCCTAATGAATCTACAATGCTATAGAGTAAATGTTTTGATTACGCACCTATAAAAATAAATAATATAAATATCTTCTTATAAGAGTCTTCACATTTAATTCATGAAACCTTGTTTTAATCAAAAGTAATTACTTTTACTTGAATCATATTTTGGATGAGAAAAGATGGTAACTATGGCAACAGCTTAACCATATAAAATAAATACAAAACATAAATTAACCTGACAATTTGTTTTTCATAGGGGTTGTAATATTTACTTTTTTCTTGACAAATGCTCATTTGGTCCATATAACCATACTACTTATTACTAATTGTTTTCTTATACATACCCTAATTTAAAACAAATAATTTCATTTATTTTAAAGTTATTATTATAATATGACGGTTTAACACACCTGTAATTTGCTCTTACAATAGTTAAAGCTTTGAACAGGCATGCTAACAATGATAAATTTTGATTGCTTTTGTCATGAAAATAGTATTGACAGATAAATTCTGTAATATCAGAATTTGGTTGGATGCCTACTGCTTCTAAAATGTCTTGTACATCATTTAATTGAAACCTAGGTTTGTTAGCCGGTGGATTATTAGCAAAATTGCTCAAATGATTGACGTAAGAGTTGAACTCACGTAAATTTCCCAACATAGGCACCTGGAAAAAATCAAATAAAACGTAAATAGCGTTAAGTAATTTATTCAGATTACGTCAATATCCACGAAAGTATTGGTAATGACTAGTAGGACCCTTATCCATAAACTATTTTTAATAATTAACTTAAAATAATTAAAACACCAACCTCAGTGATGAGTACAGAGAGTGTACACAAGTTTTCTTGATTTAATAGGAAATCAGCCACCAACATACTCATGGCCAGAAGCTTTGGGGATATGTCATTCTTCTTGTTCATATCGCATGAAACATTGCTTCTCATGGTGGATATCATCTGTGCTCTGACGTGCGGTCGTAACTTGTTTATGATTCCTTTTTTTTCAAACCTGAGGAAAAATCAATCATTTTCTAGTTGAACAGACTCGAAACGGAACTTCGACAACAAGAACGTAAGAAAAAACACGCAGCCACGTAAAAGGTTTTACCACGAATACAGCTTTTTGGAAATATCTTCGTTTTCGCCGGAAGCCAACAAAACTTTCATAAACTCGCCACCGTCCATAGCACTGCGTCGCGTCGAAGAGAATAGTTGTGATAACAGATATTATAAGACGACTAGTTGTTGACCCAATTTCTTTTTAAACCAATGCCATAGAACATAATATTATTATGTTTGTGCTCCGAATGCTCCGATCATAAAACGATATACCGGTTAAATTATTTGCTTGAAAATTAAAAAACAAATCCATGACCTACCGTAGCGAAACACAATGTTTAGCATACGAAATTAAAAATACATAAAAAAATGTCTATAAGAAAACACTACCATAACCCGAATTCGTATTTAACGTTTTTAAGAGTCAGTCAAACAGCAAAATTTGAATTATGTAGTTACCTATCTACTTAATTGTATCAAACGAACTGATAAGGAATATTGTGGTTTATTCATCGGCGAATAACGGTTATCATTGATAATGGAGATTCTCCATGCCCCCATTATGTATTTTTTTTTTTTTTTGTGAATGTAACGGATTTTACGTCTTCACGATCTACGCAACATAAGATTATAAGGGTAATAAAACATAGAACCTATTTGACGACAAAAACGAAACTTAAGTTCGATCATAGTGTTTACAAAATTAAATTTGTTGTTCAAACTCCCTCTCCCAAACGCCAAAATAAATCAAATAAAAAAACAAGTTGGATTTTTATTATAAAATTGTTTCATAAATAATAATAAACAATTAATGCCTCTGTGTTTGAAAAAACGCAGTTATAAATAAGCAGTTTTAATATAATTTTTTTTAACCCCCCGAGCAAATTTGAATGTTTACCACTACTTAATCAAAGAGCACAGATTAAACAAGGAATGTCTTATACTTGCTCAGGTTACTACTATTGCCATAAGTTTAGTCTAGACCAGAGCATATTATATAATACTCACGTAAAGAACAAGACTTAATAGTGACCAATGCAGTCTTTGTCGAAATGTTTATAAAGTAAGTTAGTAGAACTAAGAAAATTTTTCAAGTAGTCCCTTGCTTCTACCGGCTTACCTAAACATTAATCGCCAATAAGTATATTGTAGGATTAAAAAGTTTTCCCCTTTCGTGGTGTGACCATGTTGAATGAATGATCGTATATTTGTAAAAGGGATAAGTACCACCAAAAGGTGATTCTCAAAAAATAAAATAAAAATGATTCATGTATTAAATGTGCATTTGTGTAATTTGTATTTATTTTATTTTATTGTAATTTGTAACAATATACAGTGTGTAAACGCTAATTGAGAACACTCAATACATTTGCGTAGAGTTCTGCGATTTGAATTCTGTTTTTTGGTCGATTTATATGACATAAAAATACACATTTTTATGGCCTTTGAATTTTTGAACTTAATTAGACACGCGTATGCGTAGTACAACTTTTTTTTCTTAAATGGTAATCACCTATTTAAACCACCAATTATTTTTTACCTAATTTTTTTAATGAATTTTGGTAGTTTAACTAACTCTCCAAGTCCAAAATTGACCAAGTTATAGCAATTTAATAAATGATTATAAAATACATATTTAGTAGGGGTTGCTATTTTTATAAAAAAAAGATAATATATTGTGCATGAGCAAGTCTGACTATCAGGAAAATAATTAAAGACCTTAAAAATGTATATTATCAAGTATAACGACTAATTAAAAAAAATCTAATTCAAATTGCATGAAACTCCTCAAACACATTGAGTATTCTCAATTAGCGTTTACACTGTATATATATAAAATATAATGATTAAAAATTTGATATTACAGAAAAATTTGTGGGATGGTTACATTGTTACATACTCATAGACACAATAGAATTATTAATAAATAGTAAATAAATAATAGAATAATAATAATAAATAACACAGATATGTTTATCTATGATAAATAATAATAGAATCTATTCATTGAACTATATGGTAACTATACATAAACCTTATACTAACAGAGTATGAGGTCTATGTAAGATGTAACTATTAAAAAAAAAATGATTATCATATACCTATTATTATAGTTCAATGAATCTAATATGTCTATTGTCTATGGGTGGTTAGGACAGCACTGATGCCTGTGGTACTATATTTACGATTTCATTGCAGACTGCAGTGCAAACTGCAGCCGATAATGATTATTCATGATAACAAAAAAAACACGTGCTCAAGTTAAAAAATGTTATCAATTTATCATAGTTACAGAATATTAATTATAAAAAACTACTCCGAGCATAATAAATATTACCTTAGGCATTAATATAATAAAGTCTATTTATTAATTAAC
The DNA here is from genome assembly GCA_025469195.1 of Chaitophorus viminalis. Lineage (NCBI taxonomy): Eukaryota > Metazoa > Arthropoda > Insecta > Hemiptera > Aphididae > Chaitophorus > Chaitophorus viminalis. The sequence continues at coordinate 140,171 of JAIPRK010000128.1, forward strand.
AAATTTGCATTCGAGTAATTTTAATAAATTAATGAAAGAATCATAAGAAAAATACTTATTATTATTATTATTGTTGTTGTGGTTGGTGTTTGTTTTTTTTCTCGCCCGGTAAGTAATTTACTGTATAGTATTTTAGTATCAGATTTTAGAGTATATAGTATATACTATAGAGCATTATAATTAAGCAGGTGAGTATAAAACTTTACGAGTATCTATGATCATTTTCATTACATGTTGTTAATACATAATTATTTCTTTTGTCTAATAATTTAATTTTTTAAACAGCTTTTTACAAGTGTTTTAAATCTAATCATGAATTCAAATGACAAACGGTTTGCCAAAATCGGTGGTGATCCAAAATTCAAAAGAGTCCCGAAAGCTGATCGCAAAGTTAAGATTGATAAACGATTTCAATCTATATTTAATGACAAACGGTTTAAAGTGAAATACACTATTGATAAAAGAGGAAAACCTCTACGTGGTTCTACTACTGAAGACTTTAAAAAGTTTTATCATATGTCCGACGAGGAAGTAGAAGATGAAGGAAAAGAAAATGACGATGATACCGATTCTGAGCAAGATTTAAATGAAGATGATGATGTCAGTCAAGAATCAGATGAATTATCATTAGTTGAAGAAGATAAGAAAACAAATGGAATTGATGAAAAAATAAAAAAGCAGCTTAAAGATAAAACGATAGATTATGCTCGAGGTGATGGTGAATTGATGTCTGACAGTTCATCAGATGATTCATCTTCTGATGAAGAAAGTCAAGGTAATAGTATATAATATCAATCAGTGTTATCAGGTATCTTATTATTTCATTTAAATTGTATTTATACAGAAAATCTAGAACATTGTTGGGGAGAACTAGATAAAGATGCTGATAATGTAGAGGAAGCAACATCAAGATTGGCACTGTGTAATATGGATTGGGATAGAATACAAGCAGCTGACTTAATGATACTGTTTAATTCATTTTCACCAAGTGATGGTTATATAAAATCTGTAACTGTATGTACCCAAAAATGTCTTCATCTGAAACTGAAACTCATTAAATTATAAAATGTAGATTTATCCATCAGAGTTTGGTATGAAACGATTGGAAGAAGAAGAAGTCAAAGGACCTCCCGAACTCATATCTAGCAATCCCAAGGAAATTGGTTCATCCGATGATAGTGAACAAGTATGATTAAATTATATTTTATTTGTTTCGAAATTTAATATAATATTTTTTAGGAGGAAGAAGAAGGTAGCAAATTCCACATGGAAAAACTACGGAAATATCAGTTAGCAAGACTTAAATATTATTATGCTATAATTGTGTGTGATTCTCCAGAAACTGCTAATAAAATATATACAGATTGTGATGGTATTGAATATGAAAGCAGTGCCACACGATTAGATTTACGATTTGTACCTGATGACACTGAATTTGATCAAGTAACTATAATATTTCTTTGTTGAAGTAACATTTATCAATGAGTTATGAGTAGATTAACTTAACAAACTTTTTTTATAAAAACTTATTGAAAATAATGCAATTTCCACAACTTTATTTAATTTTAATTTTAAATTCTTATTATCTACTCTATATAATATTGCATTTTTTACATTTGATTTAATAATTAATTACAACTATAATTTGTCTCCGAAATCCTAGTTGATTTATTATTTAACATAAACAAAATGTTGAGAGGAGAAAGGAGTCTAAACTAGTGTAGAAAGTGTTGTAAGTAAAACTGAAAGTAGTACTCATGTGAAAATTTAAAAATTAATTCAGGTGAATGTGAAAAGTATATTAAATTACCTTCTAGATTTTAAATTAAAATAAATAATTTTAAAAAGTGTGATAAAATGATAAATTGCTATTATATTTTATCTACATTGAATCTTACATAGTTTAAAAGCTTAAACTTATTTAACATGACCAAATTGAATTAAAACTTTGATGATAAATGAAGTATTGAATGACAACAATATTTCTTAAACCAATTATTTTGCTTTGAAAGTCATTTAATAAATACATTTGAACTTTAACCTCAAATACATATATTTAGTTATTTGAATTTATTCATTTTTCTACTGAATTAGGTCTTGAACACGAGCACAATACATTTAATGATATTGCTTTTTTTTACATATCTTGTAATTTAATTGATTATACTTTGAAAATATTTTTTTGTTGTTACCTACATATAAATACATATAAATGTATATATAAATACACAATTGTTAATCAATAATCAGTCATACGATAAATTAAACTTTTTTTTCAATGCAGTTGCAAAAAAAAAAAAAAACATTTTGGTTTTGATAAAAAACTATGAACAAAATGTGTTACAATTTTTCAGGAGCCAAAAGAAGTGTGCAGTAAAATGCCAGATTTGACTAAGTACAAACCACATTTATTTACTACCACTGCATTACAACAAGCTAAAGTGAATCTTACATGGGATGAGACAGACCCAAGGCGAAATGAATTAGTCAACAAACTTAAAACTAATCCAAAAAGTGAAATTGATGATAATGATTTACAAAAATATGTTGCTTTTAGTTCAGAAGATGAGGATAGTGATAATAAGAATGTAGAGTCAGATGAGGAGTGTAATGAAGATTGTGGTTCTAAAAAAAATCCCATTGATAAATATAAAGAATTATTACAAAACATTCAAGAAGAAGAAGAAAAAAAAGCTAATAAAGATAACGAATTAGAAATTTCATGGGGTATTGGTGCTCAAGAAAAAGTACAAAAAACAGTTGATGAAAAATCGAAAAAAAATTTAACACCATTCCAGAAAATGATGGAAAAAAAGAAAGAAAGAATGAGAGAAAAACAACAGTTAAAAAAAGAGACAAATGAAAAAAAAGATGATGAAGAAATAGAATCAGATAGTGAAAATAAAAAAATCAAACAACAAGCAGAATTAGAACTATTACTAATGGATGAAGAACCTAGTGGAAAACAACATTTTAATATGAAAAAAATTCAAGAAGAAGAAACAAAAAGTTCAAAAAAGAAGAATAAAAACAAATTAAAAAAGAATGACAAATCTGATGTCGATGAATTTTCAGTAAGAAGTTCTTTACAACATAATTTATTATACTTTATTATTAACTTTGATTATTTTAGGTTGATGTAAAAGATGATCGTTTTTCTGCAATGTATACGTCTCATTTGTTTAATATTGATCCGGCTGATCCAAAGTTTAAAAGGACAAAAGGCATGGAAGCATTTATTTATGAAAAAGCATCCAGGAGGCAACAATATGACACTGAAAAAGTGAGACATCCTTTTTATTTACAATTTAATAAATCTATTGTTAATTATTATTTTAAACCCTGGATAACAAATATCCATCATACTATGCTCATCTTGTTATTGTTTGATATTCTATTGTCATAAATCTTAGTTCTAATTCATTACAAAAAAGTAAACAACCGTTCTTAGAAAAATTTGATGAAATATAAGTTTTTTAGTAATTTTAAAGTTTTTAGTTGCCATACTATAATCATTTTTCAAAAATATATTGAGTAAAATAACTATGTAACTTTTTTTTTTTTTTATTAAAAGAAAATTTACAATCTGTACAAATATATACAATAAGCAAATTTGAGTAACATGATAAGAAAGCAACCCATTGATTACACCTCTTTAATTAAGTAGATCTCTACACCATTTCGCTTGAGTCTGTGTGGTGGATTTTTTGGTAGAGTGAGGGTAGATATTTGTGATATGAGTAGGTTAGTATGTGTGTTTAGATTTTGATGGAAGCGTTTGTAAGTTATTTTGGCCAGTTCTGTGGTAGTTATTAGTTCTAAGTCTTTATGTAGGGAAAGATTTGAAACATACCAGGGAGCATTTGTTAGTAGCCTCAAAGAAATGGACTGAAATGCCTGGATTGGTCTTAAACTATGTAACTATATAAATAAATACAATGTTATCCATCAAATTTTAATTTAGTTAAAAAATGTAAATTTCTAGTATCCATTTTTTATGGCATTTAAAAGTTTAAAAAGCATTAATAATTGTAGTATGACATGAACATAATCAGTTTTTTCATATAACACATTTTTAATTTATAATGGTTATAAAACTTAAATATGAAAAAGTGACATCATATTTAAGTTTAATAAACATATTGGAGAAAAATTGTTTTAAAATCTTTAACTATAGCAAAGTGTACATTATTTATTATTGTTTTTCCATTTTCAGGTTGATGTTCCTCCTCCAAAGAAAAGCAAACCATCAATTAGTAATCCAGAACTATTTAATCTTGTAAAATCTGTCAAAAGTAAAACTAAACGTAATAAATAAATCGTGGATTTGTAATAATATTTTCTTGTTGGATGATTTATGAATTATGATTGTATTATACCTAAAAAATGTACTAGTTTTTGTTTTGTGCTCATCACCCTACTCTATGCATGGCAAATCAAAGACATAAAATTAAATAATATATTTGTAATACAAATTCCTATAGTTGTAAACAAAAAACATTAATTGAAACAGGTTTTTTCATATAAATGTTTATATTTTTCTTTTATCTAACACATTAGTAGTTGTTATTCTTAACTTGTCATAGTTATTACCTGATCACTTTATTTATATTTTATAGCTTTTTCATTGACATAAAAATAAAAATATTTACGTTTCTTATGCCAACAAATTAAAAATATAATTAGATATGTTTAGTAAGTATTACAATCAATATTTATTTAAGTGTTTTTAGTAAATACACTTGTTGATAACTAGTAGCACAATTAACCTATGGCCATTGTATTATAGTTTTATAATGATGTCAACAAAATTCAAAAGAAAAAAGTTTTCTAATTAAAAAGTAAATTTAGTAAATTATTTTGGTGAAAACAGAATTCATAATATTTAATTTACCAATCTTGTTTACTGTTAAAATTTTATTTGTACTGCCAAAAAAGTTGAGCAATATATTCAACGAAAATTGTTGGGAGTGTTTTTCAACACTGCAGACGTAGAAGTAAGAGTCATCTGTGGTAATTTCATATTTTGGCAATGGAATTGATAACTTAAGAAATACTTAACAGTTAACACTATCAGTTTGAAAACCATTAACGATTATTTATAACAATTAATAGTTATTAATTGTCAATTGTTGTCAACTCTATATCGCAGAAATTAAATATAATTATTTAACTATCTATTTCTCAGCCGATAAGTGGTAATAGTTTTCGTTATGTTTTAGTGTACCTATTATTAATTATGGAATTAATTTTATAATACTATTATTAATTTTGTGGTGCACACGAACGAAAGGAACGCGCATATAGTCCACCAAGCTAACCGTAGTCGTCCAGAATAAAATTTACAAAAACAATAGAAATTCTCATCATCGATGGTACTCAATTAACCTTGCAGATTTCTTGTAGTACCATTGCCGACGTGTTAGCAGCATAGCTTTGGAAAGCGCCAGGTACGCGTTGTAGACAAAGTGTAGTCTCTGACCAGGCAGCCAGCTGTTGTGACCGTCAGGTTCGGTTGTTCTTGTTTCAATAATTATACCGTGCTATTTTCACGGACATTTGTCTAAACGTATTTGTGTCCGAATAAAAACTCGATAATACTTGCAGCTAGGTATTTTCTGGGGAGGGTCCCGTGTATCGACCCCTCCCCCCAGAAGAAAAAAAGGGTTTAAAAGTCACAAATAACTCGCTCTGTGTGACAACATTAATTTATGTTATGGTTTTTAATGTTTGTACAACAGTAACTTATAGATTTAATTTGTGGTTATTTTAAAAAGACGTTTACCTTTTCCATTATCAAAAAATCTAATTTATATTTATTATAATAATGGTTAATATAATTGTTAATTCATCTCATATGTATTTTTTATAATATAAACTTAACTATTTTTGGATCTCCCTCCCTATAAGAAATTTAAAATTATGCCACTGGGTATATTATGTAAGTGGCGCACCCAGGAAGGCTTTGGGGCTGAAGCTCCCCCCCCCCCTAAAAAAATATATTTTTCATTAAATTATACATTATTATAGCATATTTTCACAAATATAGTACTACAATGATTGATTAAACATTTAATATAACATATAATAATAATAGTAAAAAAATTACCATTTATAATTTGTGGTAATTATTTACTTGTGTGAAAAGAAAATAGAAAATTGTTTAAGTCCCCCCCCAAAAAAAAAAAAAAAAAAATCAAAAATCCTTGGTGCACGCCTGATTATATATGTATGTCTTTGAGGAAATAAATGGTACTGCTTAATGCGTTCATTATTTAACCGGCGAAAAAATATTTGTGTACGGCAGATGCCCAAATACCTAAAATAGCCCATATTTTTTGGAGAGAGGCCCCATTAAGTTTCCCTTTTATGATAAAAAAAATAATTTTACTACATTTCATGATTATACTTTTATTGCAATATAATACGCCGTTCTGTTTGTCCAAATACATCAACAATATGATCGCAACGTTGATGTTAATCGAGATACCTCAACCAAGTTTTTACTCGTCTCATCGTACTAAAAGAAAGTTCGTTTTCGCTTTTTCTATGTGTAGAGTGAAATTTTGATAGTGAACTTTAGGGAGTAAATATTAGGTACCAATATTAGGGATATATTTTTCGAGGAAAATTGTTCTTGAAGTACGCAAGACTTATCCGCTGTCGTTACGATTTCTGAACTGTACGGTATTAACTGTTTACAACAACAAAAACTGAAGAACAATGGGATTACTTAATAGTCGTATTATCCGATACGTTGTACCGTTGTTAAGTGGACTAACGTACTATGAGGCTAATACTTAATATAGTACTACAGCGATAGACTATAGACCAATACAATTATTATAGACTAAAGTATCAGCCATTATAGGTGCCGTAATTAGTAAGATAAGTTGTATAAATCAGTGTCGTACTTTCGACTATTGTCTGTCATTAAAAGCGAATTTTACTGTACATAAGTACCTACATCCATTGGGCATAGGTTAGTGCTGAGTGGTACACTAAGAATAAATAACATTGATTAAATATTTAATCAATGTAAATAGTAAGTGCTCGTACAGCCTACAGGATACAACCTACTACACAACACAATTTTCGTGATTAATTAATTTTTCAAAACCTGTTAGCCCTGTAAGGCTGTAAATATAATGTATTATAATTAAAATGTAGGTAGAATATTATTATACACACGTAGAATGTAAAAAAAAATTCTAAGTTAAAACTGTTTAAAGAATATTTATTAATTGATAAAATTAACATATTACGTGATAATCGAATACATATAATTATTAAATTAAGAGGGAGGGTGTCCTTATTGGTTAATCTAGTTAACCTAAAAATTTTACTATTCCTCGTATTTATAGTAGTGTAAGTGTAATTTTTTTCTCTGCGCTTCATCTTCGATTATCTTTAATCGTAAGTATAATAAACATTTTTGAATACCATTAACGAAACACCCGCGATATGCGGAGACCGGATTGTATTAAACTCCTTTTTCTCGTAAAAATGATAAATCAAATTATAACAATGGTAAAAAAAAGTCAAAAAAGCCCAGCAATCTTTGTAAGACTGTTTCTTTTGTTCTTTCTCATCCCTTTCATTTACGTCAAATTGAATATAATAATAATGTTCACCCAGTGCTCGACTTGGAAAAATTATAGTAGGAGGACCCTATTAAGTTTTAAAAAAGGAGCGTCCCCATCACTTGTTAAACGTTAACAAGCCGTGGGAGCTATGCCCCCACACCCTCTGATGACCATCTTTAAATCATATAAAAAATATTTATGAATAATCAAATTTTTCAATTAAATTTTCAAGTATTTTGTCTCAGCCAAATTTTTTTTATCAACAATAATAATTATTATCAAAAAAAAAAAAAAGGAAAAAAATCAAACATTTCAAATGCCTATAAGTTGCTTAAAAATTAGTATATTATTTTTTTAAAAATAATGATCAAAAAAAAAATGCCAATCTAAACTAGTAAAAGTTTCGAGTTTTTGCGACTAATACTTTTTGAATAATAACAAATATTTAAAATTGTTTGAGGATAAAACGTTATTTTATGCAATTTCGTAAAAATTTAAATTGCAAACGGTCATAAAAATTTTCCTTTAAAGCCCGATAAAATTTTTTGTCATAGATATTTGAAGAATAACTTATGGATAACCTTCTGTTAGCGTTTTGAGCCTTAAGTATCAATAGAAAACATTTTATCAATTTTTAACTACAAAATAACTTGCAAATTATCGCGATTTTGACATATTTTATACAAATTTGGACTTTATGGGCTTATAAAAAAAATTGTGTGGAACGGTTTTTAATTTATTTTAATTGTGATAATTATAACTTATAATAAACCTTGCATTAAATTTTCAAAACTTTATAACCAGCCAAATTTTTTTTATCGTTATTTCAAAAAAAATAAACTTAGAAAAATTGAAAATTGAAATTGTTTATAAGTAAGTCCAAAAAATGTCAAAATACTTTTAAAACTGAATCATATATAGAAAATGCCAACATAAACATTTGGTAAGAATTTCAAGTATTTGCGGTATTTAGTTTTTGAGTTATAGAATTATAAAAATATGTATTTTGACAAAAAGTGATTTTGCGTAAAAATTGCCGTATTTTGAAATTTATTTTATTGGTTTTTCGACATTTTTGAAAAAGTTTGATTTTTGACTTGCTCAAGTGCCATCTAAATTCACTTTCCTTTCAGAAAAATTTGCTGTTTGAGGAAATCAAAGTACTTTTACTGCCCCAAAACATGTTGACAGACAAAAAAAAACACACAACATTGTAAAACCAATAGATTTTATCACTCCGTTCAGAATCTAAAAAAAAATTACTCTAAATATTATTTTGTTTACTATATTTTTAACTTATAAAATAAAATATAGTAACAAACGTGTGTTCACTTTAAAATACATACCTATAGTAAAGGTAAATGATAGACACAACCGTATATAAATAAACGATGAAAGACCGAGAGGCAGTAATGCAACGAATGGCTAAATAAGTAGGTAGGTACTACAACTATAATATTTTTTTAGATATTATTAAATATACTGTTTGGAATTTATCATTACGTGTTATTATTCTGTAATTGCGTGTAACACATGTAAGATGTAACAGCCATTAAATAAAATAAAAAGGTTTCAATTTTCAAAGATTTTCAAAGATATAATATTATCTAATATTTTATCCCTTGCTATATTGCGACGCACGTAAGTATATAGTGTTGTATGGGTACCGGGTACCCGTAGAGTTTAATAAAAAAAAAAATTGACGCGCAACGATTAAAACATTGACCTGGTTCAAAAGGTCAATATTTTAAAACATTTAGTCTCGGGATATGATAGATTATTATTTTTTCGAAAATAACTATAATATATAGTATTATTATAATAGGTATACGTAGGGTACTTAAACCTAATTTATATTTATTGATCACTGTAATCATGATGTAGTTTATACTTTATATATATATATATATATATATACTGCATAATAGTATACGACTCTATTCGGCTGCACTTATTAAAAATAATCACAAAGCTCGAACTGGGATTTGAAAGGGATAAGAGTATTAAATATACGTGTATAACATTGTTATACTATTACTTTATACTTTAATTATGTAAACAAGCACATCTTTATTCTTTATACATAATATTATTGTAAACGAACGATTAATATTTAATAATAATAATAATAAATAATTAATAAATTAATAAATTAATAAATAACTTAAATAATAATAATTTAATTTATACAGCCGTATAAATGTATAACCATATATAAATATCTATGCAGCTGAAATACATAATTTATGGGTATCATATTATATCAATACAATTCCGTTTTAATACTTCTAGAAACGTTAGCCGTCCATCGTAACACTTCAGAGTTGGCAAAATCCTTGTTTTAATTATATATATAAAAAAAAAAACAGTTTTAATAGTCGGGGAACATAAACAGCTTTATTTTATTCGTACCATAAAATTGGAATAAACAACGAAAATATCCTCCACTTAATTTGTTTCAAGAAAATGCGCAGTTTGTAATGGTTTTGTTTTGTTTGTGAAGCTTTCGTCTGTCAGTAGTTTTACAACTTGACAATCCATTATCCAATTGTTAGAAGATAATAAAGGGTTTAGATTTCGCAGTTTAAAATGTTTTCGAATTATTACATACAGAAAAAAAAAATAAAAAATTATATTACATATTTACATTAATTTATCGTCACGGTTACTTGCTAATATTTCCAATAACTTCAGGGAGAGGGTAGATCATAGATGCTCTCTTTCACCCCATTTATAAGGTTTTGTGAATAGTTCATGAAAATATTCCAATCATATAGAATTTGTATATTTTTCATCGATGGCGCCGAAATAATACAAATATAGAGTAAAATGTAGAGCAAAGAATATTAAATTTAACCACCCACTCAACTTTTTTTTTTCACGAAACCCTGAAAAGTCTAATAATTATATATGAACTATACAGGTCACGCGCATTATTATTGTTATTATTGCCCTACATGACTATAGGTTTTGGCGCCACTGATATATTATATTTTACCAATAAATAGCAAATTGTTGTTTGTCGTTTATATTTCAGTCTAAAACAAGTTATATAACAATAATAAATATTCCGTCAATAACCATATAAATATCTTGAGAGTAGATTTTTAATTATTTTCGAATTGACGTACGTTTACTGGCGCCATTGGACAGGATTCTTGCACTGCTACTGCATATAATCATATATAATTTAACATTATTTACATAACACACTTGCACCATATTGGTACATGATTACAATCAATTAAATGTGTTCACGGACGTTTATTTTTTAGTACACACAACATGCTTTTGAATTATTTATTTATAGTCTTTAATAAAATGATATTCTTGAAAAAAAAAATCAATAAAATAGTTTTTGAAAGTTCACATGAAAAGTTCAAGTTTTAAATAATAATGCAAATTAGGATAATATAATGAATTTTTATAACCTAAAATCTGTATAGTATAATTTCTCGGAATATTGTGTATCAAAGAAAATAAGAATTTGTCCAAATGCTTATAAATTACAATATTATTCATTTTTAATTCCAATTTCATTAAATCTTTATTGAATAATATCACGTATTCAATACGAAATAATACCATATAAGTACATATTGAACATGTTTTTGATTATTTGATAACTTGTTTTTTAGTTAATGTTGACACCACTACGTATGTAGTATGTTATATAATGACCACCTATAATATATATATATATACATATATATTCAAATCATAATAACTTAAATTAAACATTTAAAAATAGACTCTTAGATTTTACCATTAATGATGCCATACTTAATTTTGTTATACCTATTAATCTTAAGTTAAATAGCAATAATGTGCATTCCAAGGTCTCGTGCATAATAAATACCTACATAAAACATCACTCTACTATAAATCACGGTATGCAAATATGCTAGGGATTAAATTTTTCGTAAATATTACGTTTCTTTACTTACTTGTATACTATAAAAACTCTACGAAATTAACTTTATTGTCTGAATACCTGCAAGATAATATAAGAATATATCTCTAAGTCATGAGTGCATGTGTCGAAAATGCAGAATACATTATTAACAAATTACAAAATTGAATACAATGGTTAGATAAACTTACTATTTAGTATTTTATGTAGATGAATTTATAAAATGACTACTTTTTTGACCAGTAAATTAGTTCAATTTAAATTTAATCATTTTAAAAATGTTAATATATATATATATATATATATATATATATATGTCACTGTTAATGGTCACTGCAGATAGTGTATATAAAATTTATTATTTTTCATAAAAAGTAAGGTCATCTTACGAGTTTAAAAATAACCCCAAAGGAAAAATAATTTGTACTTAGTAACAAACGGTTATGTCGTTTATTTAAGTACCTATTAAGATAATCCACAGGATTTGTTCGCTCTCGTAAAAGCTCGGTTTCCGTCCACTATGACCTTAATTTTTTGTAACGTTATAAATTTAATAATTTATGACTTGATATAAAAATTTGGAAAAATGGTTTAACGTGAAAACAAAATGATTACCCTTCTTTCCGTGTACAAACATTCAGTCCAATTAAATATCATGAAAATGTATGTAATAATATGCAATTGTTATTAGTTATTACAGTTCCATTGATATCACAAATAAATATTTTATATTAATAATTGATTTTATATTTGTATTTTGTTAGTTTATCTAGTGGAAACGCCATTGGCATACATTGTTAATGGACTATGAATCATGATACTGTGATCCATTATCCAATAACAGGACAAAAATAAAATCATATAACAAAGTCGTGTATAATCATTGGTTTGTCAGTAGTCTGTAGCAAAAAATACTTTTATAATGTAGATAATCTAGCATAGTACTGGTATTATATTTATGTATATACTTTATGTCTCTATGTATAGATTTGAACGATTGAATAGTATGGTATATATAAGTACATATATTATATAATGTGCGTATTATATTACTACACTGCAGGACCTGGGTTAATATTAGAACATAAAATATTTCAGGTTCCTTAAAATTGAATTAAGTTATTTTCTAATATATAGAAAACAAGACATTATAAACAAAAATGTACATATTTATTAGGTAGGTATATAATTTAAAAACGTCAGTTTTGAGTATCTTGTACATTATCTCTTCGATGTTTAAAAGTGTCATTATAAGAGGGAATGAGAGAATAAATGAATAGTTCGGTATATAATATGTATAAATCCAGATTTTAACTTTCCATAGTTTGGTTATACGAAAACCCAATTTATCGATCAGAATTATTACAAAAAAATAACTAACCAACACATAGTACAATCTGAATTTGGTATCAAAACTTGTATTGGTAAACCGTCGGGTTTGAATTATTAAACACTGCGCCCACCCGCACGGTGAGTACATAGGCAGATATTTCGTCACATTCGTGGGGGGCTTGATAGTTTTATCTTATCCATTAGCGATTAGCGTAAACACTAAACATACATTTATAGACGCTTCAACCTATTTGCAAGTGGTAGTGGCTACTCTTTCTGTAATATAACTAAGGTACCAAAAATACATAGGTACATAGGTAATAGGAACATAAAAAATTAATTATTGGTAGCTACTAATTTTTATTTTAATTGTATAAACCAATTGCGTTGTGCAAATATATTAATGTGAGTATTCCAGACCATTCGTGTATTCCATCAATATAAAATAAGAATTATAAAATATCAAATATGAAAATATACAATTTATTTTTACGTCTGGGCATCTGGTGTGCGCTTAATTACGTTCTGGGGGGCTGAAGCCCTCCAAGTCCCCCCCCAATATCCGCCTATGGGTGAGTACTCTGGCGCAGTAAAATAAATTTTAAGAATTCTTCAAAACTATACGTAGCCTTGCGTTGAGAAAATTCTCTGAATCCAATATTTAAAAGCGTCCGCTTAAAATATTATTATACCTACGTTTTTCCAATTACCAATGGTACACACGTGGCGTAACATATTAATACATATTATGCTTATAATTATTGATGTACGACTGTAAAATATTATTGATCGAGCCACAAGTATTATGACTCATAGGTTTTAGTGGTTTTACCTTTGATTGTAGGATAATATTCGGAATTATTTACAATCGATGTGTACCATGAGGGCACTGCGAACGCGCACCTATTATACACGGCTACACCAGATCAGAAATCTCTCGACGGATCCGTCTATGTCCCGCGGAGAGAACACGATTAACGACGACGATACATTATTAACTTAATAATTCATCATATTTTATAAAAACTCGTTCGCCTCAACTACGCTGTAATGTTTTAAACGCGGTCGTTCGAAACCGCCCGGCCGACCGCGTCAGCAGCTCCCTGCAGCGTCCCCGATCGTTCGTTTTTACGCCGCACCATTGCGGACACGATTACACGATAAACGATAAATATTAAACAATTATTGTTAATATTACCGTCGTTGATCAACAGTCGCGTTGCCGACGTATTGCCGTCCTTGCCGCGGTCGGAAACGATATTCCGACGCGTACAACGCCGTAGATATTATAGGTACTCGTGCCGCAAGCTCGTGACCGTTGACCGCATACAGACATTGCCGCGGCGCGCCGTGCATGTATAGAATATCTGAATATGTAATAAGTTATTAGATGATACTAATAACTAATAATTACCATTCATCGCCCATCCAGGTGGCAGGTACGCACGTATTGGGTGTACGTACATGCAACACGGGTTTTGGATAACCGCGGGTAATGTGGAGAAAATACAACGCCACCGCAACTGTACAAAATAGTATTATTATTGTGGCGATTTCAAACGGACGTAAACACTTGTGTAAGTTGTGCGTAGATGCGGTGAGGAGTGGAAAAAAAGAAATTTTTCGATTAAATTGTACGCACAAGTGTACCTATAATTTTTTTATAGTCATCAGTAACCACTAATCATCTCTTTGCATGGTCTTGCAGTTGCAGCCACGTCGGACTTTCGGACAACAAATTTTCTTCGTTATTTTACTCACTGTGGTTCACTGTGTGTATAATATGACTCGTGCAGACGGGAAGTTACGATTTGCCGTCTCTCTAATTTCACACGATGGACATTTTGAAACATCGTCAACGGCCGCAGCGCTGAATCAGTCAGTGTAACACTCTGATGCGGCTGTTTTACAACACGATGATCTGCAGAACTTCTAAAGGATTTAAGTAATGTGATCCTTGGATGACTTGTTATATAGTTTTTCCCAATCGATCAAATTAGATTTCGAATATGCATTTAGTACATGTTGAAAATTACCTCTGATTTCCGCAACACACGCGTCTTGCCATAATTCAAATTGTTTTCTATTAAACCATCCATATAGCCATATAGGTACCCATTATTATAACCTCAGCGTGGTCAGGGCTGAATTTAGGGAGTGGTCCGTTTTTATGGTGGTAAATTTTAAAACTGCCTCTACATATATTATATCATGTAACAATGTACATAAGATTCATTAGGATTGGAGGGGTCGGCTCAATTTTATTGCCCCAGAGAGACATAATTCTAAATACGCACCTGATTGTACTATCGTTTGCCAAAAATATTTATTTAACCAAAAAAAAAAAAAGAATAAAAATGGACTTTACAACAATTAAGTTATGATCAACAACCTATATTTTATATCTATATTTATATCTATATTTTTATTATTACCTAATGGAATCTTTATGGTATATGAATATCAGAGAATGTTATAACGATATCATAACCTGATAATATGTATTTGATTACTTATGGACACCGAAATAATTAAAATTGGCTATTTACCACGATGGAACTGATTTCATTATACTCATTGCAATTATTAATAAATTAACAAATATCAGTACATAACGTAATAAATATGCAAATACATTATTCCGTTTTCTTTTTTTCCATCACGTAACATTTTTAATGATATTAAACATCATATTATATTTTATTTTAATAGACTATAACACATTGGATATCGTAATATCACAATATAAAATCGTTATATGTGTAATGTAAATAATGCACAATATTTATTCAGGTATACATCAACGTTATTTACATTTTACATGCATACATACGACGTACCTCACAGATGGCATGCGGTCGTACATTTTTTGACTAGTTTGACTAATGCATAAAGAGCCGTAAGGCTGGCAGAGGGAGGGGAACCGAAGGCTAAGAAACACGTCTGAAAACCTCTTGAGGTTAACCTCCATCATTCCTCACCCAACGTAAACTCTTAATTTTTCTTCGGGAGAACAATAATGAGAAAGATGGAGTAAATATGTTTACTACGCAGTTAAGATTCGATCATGTTTTTTTTTTTTTTTTAATACCATTATATCTTATCCATTCATTTTTTATCTATGATAATAATTATATACGGTGCGATGAAGGACTGCCACCCAGCAGTTGGGTACTTCCACCATCTTGACAGCGGTCTCTCGCCTAAGAACGCGCGTGTAATATCAACCCAACCCTATACACTGAATTAATTATAATTATGACGGTAAAATGTTCAGTTATAGTCTATAGACCGTCTTGGTGAACATCAGAAAAATGTTTTTTTTTCCAACTACCAAGGATCTAGATTTCATCCCGTAAGAACAATAATTTAAATTCCTGTATCAAAAACCAAAATAAACATGATATTAACACAATGAGAGATGTTTTCTCTGTTATAACATCATATTAGATTATCACATTCCATTAACATATTTGAATCACGCATTTATAATTATTCTATACGAGTAATTATGCCACCCAAGTCAACGTATTACGATGCATTTTATTTTTATTTATTATTTTTTTTTCGTCTTTCTGAACGAGAAGTACCTGCATAAGTACACCTACACAGCAGACGATATAGTGGGTGGGAAAATACCGTGGCGGGTACGTTGACTGTGTGACGTGTGTGACTCCTTGAAGTGCCTTGTTTATTTTACGCTGTCGATGGTCCGGGTTCGAGTGTAAATATAGGTACACCACCGAGGCAGGTACGCACTCGAACAATAAGCCAATAATGTTGTTGCACGACTCTAATGTATATTGTGTTACGCATTACTACGCTACATTGTGTGCGGTTCGGCGCCTTGAGCCCGTTGCGAACGATTAATAAAAACGCAATAATAATAATAATAATAATAATAATAATAATACTAACATCAAATACACAAACAACAACAACAACAACAGTAATAATAATATAACGTCATAACGATCATTATAATATTTATAAAAATAGTAGATAGGTATAACAATATGGTGATTGGTGGGAGGGTTAAACGTGTGCACCTGCAGCGCAGAATGATGCCGTTGAATAAAAAATAAATTTGGTTTAACATGATAAAGTAATAGCATAGTAGCTTATAAAGTGTATTTACTTCATCATGCGATTTTATATTTCGCTAAGTTACGTACTTTCAATTTTTATATGCCATAAGTGGACGGGGACCGCAGGGGGGGGGGAGTTAAAAAATATATCGCTTACGTATCGCATGCTTATCGCCTTACCCGTGTGCTCTCCCTCCCCCCTGAAGTAAAACCCATTATATACTGCAAAGATAGACCATGCACTAGGTAAATCTCGGTATGCATGACTATTCAACCATTATCGACGGACAACACGACATGCATGGTTTATTTTTATTATTATTATTTTTTTTTCGTATTGTTAGTCGTATAATATTTCCCGTCCGTACATACAATACTACACCATATAGGTATCTACACGAAACAATAAACTGAACGCAATACTATATATTATATAATACATTATATAAACGTGTAATAATATTCGAGTACAGGAGACTACTGTACAAGGGACGGAATGACGCGCATTTGTTCGAAACGAATATAAATGTTCAAAATTGTATTTTATAATAATATTAATAATAATGATTTATGATTTATCATCTATTCCGTTGAATACTTCTCACTTTATACTGTGCTCTTATTCGGCAATTAGTACCTATACACATATAATATGGGAACTGAATCTTCGGTAGGTATGTGCGCGCGGGATAAAAAAACTAAGAAGAGATGGAGGACGCAGTTGCGGTTCTGTTGGCAATTTAACAAGCATGCGTGCGTTTTGTAACGGTTCGGTCGCACTATCCCGTTTCTGACAGGGTTCTCGACGGATTTTGTCGCTCGGATCCAGGCGATCCTCAATCGTTGTAAGGTCAGAGTAGAAAATACTAAAATATCATAAAATACGAAATAATAAACACGCGAATGACATTTAAACTGTTTGACCTAAAACGATGATATTGTCGGACGCGAAAGAGAAAAGACCGTTGAGAAAGCGACGACGTCGAAATCTCGTTGACGGGCGGCGATTGTGGAGAGCGGCGTTTAACGTCGCGCGGGAACATGTTGGAAAAAAAACAAATAAATGAATACAATGAAAATTGTGCCGTTTGTTGGACTTCCGTTTCGGAGTAAAAAACAGTTTCGTATTTTGTATGCCATCGTTATTGTCAAGTTTTTATTTTTCTCGGTCGTACGATATGCATCCGCGGGGAGAACGAAAAATGCACCGCGGTTTCCTTCGGCCGCGGCGGTGGAGGTTACGGACATCGATCGCATTTACATTCTCCCAGCGCATAATAATAATAAGTAATAAGCACAAGTCTATGTACCTATGTCGGATGTGCTCGGCACGCGGTTTTGCGGCTCTCGTATTATAGCGTCGCGCGGGCGTCTACCACTCGACGAACGGCATCGGCGGCGACGGCAACAGCGCCCAGCGATGGTCGACGACGGGTGGTGGCAGCGACCACTTCGATCGTCCGCCCGCGCACTCACTACACACACACACACACACACACACACACACATTAACACATATACACTAACACATACACGCACACTAGCACGAGTATTGTATATACACGTGTGCGTTTGTGTGCACGTGTATCTGCGGTATGTTATATTAAGCGGATCTACAGCGCGATTCTTTTAAACCGTGTTATATCTAGCTTCCAATGATATTACATAAGTATTTTTTATGCTCGTCCGAGTTGAATTCCATTGAAAATTGCTTCCGAGATTAGGTGCCGTAGTTTATTCATTCGGCGTCATACTTCACATTGTTTCAGCCTCACACAATTGTCCATTAGGATTTTGGAAACAATTATAACAACTGTTGATTTTCATGGGAGGCAACCTGTGGTTTCGATTTGTTATCCTAACCGAAGACTGTTATACACCGAGAGTTTTTACATCAGTCTATTGTTTCGGTTAATATATATATTTATTTATTTTTTTAGTACAATACCGTGATGAGGGGTAGAAAAGGAAAGTGTTGCAACTAGAAGTGGCTTTGGAGTTCGAAATTTGAATGTATTTGATGTGAAAAAATGCATGTTCGCGCGTGTCTCAATATTTTATGTGCATTTGTATACGTGGTCATTGGCATCCATACACCCATATGCCAAGAAAATATATTGCAGTGGATGTTTGAACGTGTCATGTAGGATGGAACGATTTCCCGCCAAACCGATTGTCTGACGTCTCGGATGCACGCCAGGAACGTGATCTTTTGGCATTTTTCCGCGGGACACAATATACGCCACTTGTATGCAATAAGATATAATAATAAATATGAAAAACGGATCGCGTTAACGCTATTAACAATAGACGGAGGGGAAAAAATTTTCACGGGTATCAATTGCACCAATTGCAAAGTTTTGTAAATGTACCTACGATGCGCACAAACGTAGTGCCGTCGAACTATAAGCCCCTGGCGCACGGCGTTTTTGTCCATAATTTTCAAACCTCGTGGATTACAGTGGTTCCATAAATGGCTCTCAAATATTTTCCCAGATAGTATTCGTATCATGTAAATAAAATGATAATATTATCCACTGCAGAAATCCATCCTTAAAGGATAAAATATGAAACGATATCCGGCTGCAAATAGCTCCAAGAACTAAATCTTAAATCCATACATACGACATACCCAACATATCGTTTTCTGAAAGAAATACAATAAATACACCTCATAAAATACCATGAAGACTACTGACTAATGTAACCGAAAGCAATAAAGCATTTGAACACCCCAAGTCGCTCTTGTGACGTTTTACAGCAATGATCCATTACAATAATGGATTATCGATAGTAGATTGTGGATGGCACAATAAACTGTAATTATTTTGTTACGAGAATGTCCAGAATCGAGAAGGTATATATACTTTTTATCCTTACCGTTTATTTTATAATATACTATAATATAGTTTATTATAAAGTCAACGCTCTTACATATATATTATTTAATACACAAATTAATTAAAATTAATATTCCGATTTAATATCTTTACAAATTTTTAAAATATATGTAATGTAATAGTTAGGTACATAATATGTACGTTTATTATTTAATAGCTTAGAAATCTTCAAAATATATATTATATACATATTCAATTGCATGGGTGAACTGGTTGGATTGTAGGCCAACCGGCGATTCTATACATGGGCAGCGGCAGAGAAATAGGCTCAGCGGCCAATAACCGATTAAAGAGACAACGTCCCCTTTCCACAACTTTTTACCATCATGCATTATTACACCCATGCTATGAAAACTAAAAATATTATTATTAATTATTATTAATTATACTTTTCATGATCATTTATTTTATAACTTTGTATTAACTATGATGACTGCAGGCGGTGATTTTTTCAAATATACTAAAAAAAATATTTTTAGAAGAATGTTATTCTTTTGCTTTCAATATTTTTAATTTCTGTATTATTATTGTTTTGAAAAAATTTTCCGTTCTACTATCAAGGCAGCTTATGCGGAAACCTCAAAAAATATCTCATGGCCGTATAGTTTAATCCTATATATGAAAAAATAATTATTGTTCTGTCATCATGAGATCTTAAATGGAATCTCTTAAACAGAAACCTAATAAAATAAAGCATTCAAATAAAATCCCCTAAGACAGTAAAATTAGTCACAGGAATTGTGAAATATATTTTTAAAGAAGTAAATATGCAATGAAATACTTCTTCAAATGATTGATTTCTCAACCGGTAATATAATTTGGGAACGTCAATTGGATTTGAGAGAATGTTGACAAAGCCTCCGGTATTCTCAAAATTCCACAAGTTCGTTTGGCAAAATAGAATGTACATTATTTTTATAATTTGAAATACATTTTAAAACACAAATCAATTTGTTCATTACATTTTTCAGTTCCGTGTGTTATAAATAAAAAATTATATTTAAATATTCATATAAGCGGAAGTTCTTGAGTTTAGTTGGGATATACATTTATTAATAATAAATATATGTGTTTATACTCGAAATTTGTTTTTTCCTTTCAATACTTCTTTTTTACCATCAGGGAACTTTTTTCTTTGTTTAATTCATCTGAGTAGTAAATGTCAATTTTAAAGATAAGATTACAGTTTTTTCTTCATAAAATGTATTTGGTATTTAGTTAAAATTTTGTTAATAAAAAAAAGAATGATTTTTAAAAGTAAGGAAAAATTCCATATTGTTTAGAACTCGGAACAATTTGAATATCTAATCTAAAATTATATGAGCCCCTCTTACGTAGGCATTTAAGAGGGCCCCGAGGCCTCCACCCCGGATATAACCCCCCCCCATGATCCAGCTATGCTTATTATAGTTATAATACTAAAATATAACTATTATATTTATACAATTATACATATATATATGTAAAATTATTATCTTGGCCTTTATGGCGTTATAGGTTGCCATATTACACGTATTTGCATGGATGACGTACAGTTGAGACTAGTTTTTTTTATGGAATTAAAAAAATCGTACATGAATATTCATGGTGGGTATCACTACAATAGTTGAAAACGAAGTTGTACAACACGGAATAGATTAAACTATGGTCTATTCTGCGGTTGTAATGTTGCACATGATATAAAATAATATAACATCTTGTACAAGGTGTGATGTGGTGACGGGAGAAAAACGTCGCGTTGAAAATAATCGTCCTGTACTCGGCGGACATTAGACGTTAGGTCGGCGCTGCCGGGGCGCATGCGCGGCCCGAACGCTGGCGTGCATGCGCGCGCGATCGCGGCGTACGTGGTGACGGGTGCGCGGACACGTCGTCGTCGCGGGGGTCCGTACACGTACGTTTTGTAATACGCGCTAACGTGCGTACGGTGCGCGCGCGTGCACGCGTACGTGAGCGCGTCACGCGAGTGCGCGCCGTCGCCGTCGCCGTCGCCACGCGCGCGCGCTCCGCACGTCGATTATTGGCTAGTTTTTCGCGTCGTCTGCCCCGTGTGCGCGCTCGCGCGACGATCCACGGTCTTTTGGACTCTACACCCATTCCGGTCGTGGTCGTTGTCTCGTCACGATTATGATTATGGTCGTCCGGACGGATAGCGAACGAATTAATATGCAATCGTCAAACGGCGGTCCGATGTTTCGATTACAATGTCTCTAAGTGACATTCGTCTAATGTATCTCTTATTGTTTAATTCTTAATATTTTTCGTTTTTTTTTCCCCGTTTTTATTATTATTTTTTTTTTTTTCGTTTAGTTTTTTTACGGTTCTTTCTTTTTTTTTTTTTTGTACTTTACGTTTTTTTTTGTCTATTCTTAACACTGATTTCTTCTTTTTTTATATTATAATTCATTACATACCCCACACGCTGTTTCTCTCTCTCTCCTCTCACATACTTGTACTCTTTCAAACGCAATATATTTTTTTCATTTGTGTACGTTTTTGCTCGTGTTATAATCTGTAAGAAAAAAAATCAAATAATTACATTAATTCATTTATCTCGCCCAAAAAATAAAATAAAAATAAACTTAGTAACTTAATATAATATTATTAATATTTTCTGATCGCGTTGTGTTCGGTTCGGTTCGTATTCGTCGCGACGACGAAGAAGAGTTTCGCCGCACAATATTAACTACGTGTGTCGGCGGTGTCTCTTGCAAAACCTTGTTTCGAAAACGTCCGAAGGTAAAGCCAATATGTTAACGTCTGAGAAAAAGTAACTATAACTGTCGAACACCGTCTCTGCCGAAGAGGATATTTTGCTGTCGTCCCGCAGTGACAGTCCCTTCTACCGAGCGCGATAATTATTTTCGTACACCTAGTAATCATGAAAGACAAACCGAACTCCACTCGCATTTACGACGAGGATGGATTTCGCAGACGGGCTGCTTGCATATGCGTGCGAAAGGATTCCGATGAGGTAAATTACCAAAGATTATTATTATTATTATTCCGTCACGATTATAATATTGTATAGTAAGTTTAGGTTTCTGTGAAAAACTACTGCACCGGCAGGACGCTCGCCGGTTCTCCGCGTTTCCGGCGCGCTTTGTACAACACGAGTACACGGTCCGTGCATCTATGTGTGTGTGTGTGTGTGTATGTCGGGCTCGTTGCACCGCCGTGTGATAACATCGTCTGATCGTCATCTCGCGTTGCAGCGGGGCCAGCGCGACCGTTTTCTGTAATGCTCTCTCTTTGCATGGTGCCCATATAGTATTGGTTTACAAATTAATGCAATCTACGCTTGTCCGCCGCTGTCGTGTGGACGAATGACTATGTTAGAAATCATGTGCCAGTCTAATGCAATTGGTACTATAGTTTTCAATCCGTGTAATAATAGTTCACGATATGATCGCGATTTTGACCAAAATGGCCGAAGTGTCGTAATAAGAGTGTGGTGGTGTGTCTACGCCAGGTGCTGAGGGGCGCTAAATTGTTAACTGTATACTATTTCATTTTTATATCACTGCACTGGTAAAATGGCGGACTTTTCGAGGTTTACTACAAGCTGAAACTTCCTACACCGACTCGTTTTTATTTGGTGCATATTAAGTATTGTTCCATGAGTCTGCATGAATTTTTCAACAAATCTTGAGTTAATGGCGTAACCGGATTATCATTATATGCCCTTTAGCCTATGCGGACGAAATTACTGATATGCGATAATGTCAATCGTCACCGTGACTTCGATCCTTAATTATTGACGGATTACATTAAAATATAAATGTAATGCTAAATTTAATAAATTATGTGGTTCGACGGAGGCTACGATTTCTTAATAATCGTGACCGATTTGTTGTTGTCGCGTCCCTTATCTCGCGATGTCCATTATTCGTTTCTCCGATTATTAAATCATCCTATGAAATCCGATTGAATCGTCATCATTAATGATAAAATTATTATTTTTGACCAATTTACCACGTCAGGTTGCGTTTTCGTGTTGTCGTCGTTCAAAAGCAGAACATTAAAATACATTAATCTAATCATATTCATTATTATTTATTACTGTTATTAGATACATCAACCATGTACACAGTACACGGATCAGAAGTCGCGTTTCGATTACCGTTAAGTTTCGTTACATTTTTATAATTCTACTTAATTTATTATTCTTGTTATTTTTTCTTATCGTTGTGTCATAGTTCAAAATAGTATTTGAAGTTCCATGGAAATGCTATTTAGTAGGTATTTACTATAAATGCTAATAAGCTTATGATAATAAAAAAAATATTATTTACTAATTTTATAGTTTAAATTTATGTCATACGATTGCGTTGTCATACGGCATTTATAATATGTTAATATCCATGTTTATTTTTTTCACAACGATTGCGAGCATGATAAATGTGATATTTTTCTTAAAAATAGTAAAATATAGGCATTATCTGTGTTCTTCATTATGTGTTAACGCACAACTGACAACACTGCTAACTGCTTACTGTGCTAACACAATATTAAATATTCGTATCGTTTTATAGAGGATATGCGTCCGAATCATTCGATTAATTTTTAGTCCTATAGTTATTTTAGATGCTTAAAACTCCAATAATGAGAAGTTATACAGTTTGAGTTTAAAATATTTCACACATTTTATAGCTATTTTATTTGCAGTCACGCATTTTTGAGTATATATATATATATATATATATATATATATATATATATATATATATATATATTTCCTTTTAAGATTAGATAGGTATTAAACATTCGATTATCACAGGTTAATTTTAATTTAAATTATAAGACTATAAATAATATTTATAGAGATGTATGAATAATTCTGGTATAAATATTTTCTATATAGATTATAGAGGTACCTATACTTTAATATAGGTATATTTTAATTGTTTTAAAAGTTGAAAGTTTAAATTCATCACCCCATGTATTATCTAATTAATATATTAGATATTTATATCTAAATGTTTAAATGTACGTTGTACCAATAATTACAATGTTCGATATTTTCAAGTTTTATTCTCTTGAGTGGTAATTTCATAATATCCCGCTCCCGAGATAAAAATATGGATTGAACTTGACATATTTTCGATCTGTGCTATACAATTTTTTTAATTTCAACCAACGACGCATGAATTAGAATCTAATTCTTAATAAATATTGTGTAATATTATTGCATATTTTTTAGTTTTGTGATACAGGTACTCGATTATAACAAGAATAATGTAGAACTTATTAGTTATTAGTTTATTACTATGCATATAATATGAACACGTAAACGTAATTATTTATGACGTTGCTGTGTATTTTTTTTTCTATTAATGTTTTCAAAAGTACCTAATAAAACTATCTGATATAGAATATTTAAATGTCATTAATAAAAATAATGGTTTTTCTGTATTGGTTTAACTACAATTCAAAACCTAATTAAAAAAAAATGTGTTGAGTTGGCTCAATTATAATTTTCTGGTTTGATACTTTGATATATTGATAAGTAATAATTTAATATTATTGTATAAGTACAATGTGCGTATTAACTTGACATTAAGACTCAAAACAGTCAAAACTACCAGTAAATACTAAATAATAATCTACAATTTAAGGTTGTTTAGGTTTTGGTTTTGTATATGTTTAATAAGAAATAAGCAATCCAAAATGTCGGATTAAAATATATACATTTTTAGTTACTGACATAAGTTCTAAAATTCTAATTATTAAATTATGTTAATTTTTTCACTATGAATCCAAAATAAATGTATAAATGTTCTCCATTATGGAATTTTTATGGCATAAACAAAGTTTTACATTTATGTTCAACTGTAACATGTTATTTTTATACAAATGGACTGCGCATAGGTACCTATAATATAATATACTTATCTATTTAATCATGTAATGATTACCAAATAATAATTTGTACCTTAAGAATTACTAATAATGATTTTTATTTGCTACTATAAAGAATTAATAATTTGTTTGACTTTCTTTTTTTACTATGCATATTTATTTAATACTTATATTCTTTATTCAGTAATTTATATTAAAAATGATAAATTATACTGTGTAATCAATTATCTTGACTAAAAATTAAATTATTTATGACAACACTTAAGCTTTTACCTACTATGTTGTTAAATTTATTGAAGATGAAAATTAATCGGATTATAATAATTAAGTTATTATAATAGCTGCATAATTTGTAAAACACTAATAATATTTATTTTATTTAAATTTATTTTTGATTCCTTATATTAGCATTAAATAATTTGTTGAGTCATACATAAAATGTTAAATCTTACATTAATAAACATGTAGGTATTCAAAAAGCATGTTCTAATAATTGCATAGAAATGCATTTATTTAAAAGTTATCAAAACATAACATTCAGCTTAAGTAGTAAATACTTATTTAGAAGATCAAATAAATGATATAAATAACAATTACATATTTTAAATTTTTCTTATTTCCTTTTTTCATTAAATTCTTGTACTTACATTTTATCAAGTGCCCTTGATGTTTATATGGATATTGTAATCCACATTTTCATTTGGGTCAAAGTACAAGCTCCAAAGCCAAGTAAGAATCAGTAGTAGGCAACACAAATATATAGAGCATATCTTTTTAGTTATTTGTTGATTTTTATTCTTGTTTTATGATATAATGCCAAATAATAAAATTTATAATTCAAGTACTTGAAGTATTTTTTAATATTTTTTATGATAACATTGTTAAAGTGACAAATGAGATAATAAATAATATAAGTAATATTAAATGAAGAAGATTATTGACTTTAAATAACCTTTTACCTTATGTATCATTTTTAGAATTGAACTTGCCTATAATTTATTTAATACTAATATATTTACATTAATAATTTAGTTTGATATATTATATTAATTTTTGCTCAGTGTAAATTTAAAAAAAATCTTTGATTGAAATGATTTAACTATAAAATGGTATTTGACTTGACCCCACAAAAATATTTAGAGATATACATTGTGCATTCAAAATTAAAAATAATTATTATACAGTGATGTCTAGATTTTGTCAATGTTCAATTTTAACTTTTAAGTAATCTGTCGAAACTTGAGTAATAATTTCCGTTCGTATTGGATCTATTCCAAGGTTATGCACGTAAAAATTAAAATTACCTGCTTAGACTGGCTCATATTTTTAAGAAACAATGGTTATTTTTAATGTAAAAATGTAACTAATACATTCACTTACACGAGTATAAAATAAATATGTATTATTATTTTGTTAGTATATGAAATAGAAAAAAAGAACGGATGGGCCTCGCTTTGCTGTACAGTTGGGGGTGGAGTGCGCCTCGTTTATAGGATAGGTCATAATTACAATAGATTTGTTAAATTTGAATGCAACGATAGATATCATTGTATACGAATAACGATTCTGAACGGAGTTAATATGTTTGTCTAAAATGGGTATAAAATAATGTAGTATTTTATATTTAAATTGAAATATAATGCAATAGTATGCAATTTCGTAAAAATTTAAATTTCAATCATAAAATTTTTTCCTTTAAGTCCGGTAGAACTTTTTTTTATAGATTTATGAAGAGTAGCTTATGGATGTTAAAATTTTGAACCTTAGTTATAGACAGA
The DNA here is from genome assembly GCA_025469195.1 of Chaitophorus viminalis. Lineage (NCBI taxonomy): Eukaryota > Metazoa > Arthropoda > Insecta > Hemiptera > Aphididae > Chaitophorus > Chaitophorus viminalis. Next base: position 167,630 of record JAIPRK010000128.1, read on the forward strand.
AAAAATTTTATGAATTTTCAACTACAAAATAACTTGCAAATTATTGCGATTTTAACATATTTAATAAAAATTTTAACTTTATGGGCTTATAAAAAAAATTTGAGTGAAAAAATCGCCGATAATTTTTAGTTACAATTAATATAACTTATAATAAATTTGGTATTAAATTTTCAAAAATTTTCGGATGGCCAAATAAATTTTATAGATATTTCAAAAAAAAACTTACAAAAATCGAAAATTTAAATTGTCTATAAATAATTCAAAATAAGTCAAAATACTTCTAAAACATTACCATGTATAGAGAATGCCAATATAAAGATATGGTGAAAATTTCAAGTTGTTACGGTTTTTCGTTTTTGAGTTAGAGCATTTTAAAAAAATGTATTTTGTAAAAACGTGATTTTGTGTAAAATTTCCCGTTTTTTTGTAATTTTTTTATCGTTTTTTTCGATTTTTTTAAAAAGTATTAAAAAAGTTGGATTTTTGATTTGTCCAAGTACCATCTACATTCACTTTCCTCTCATTAAAGTTGTTGTTTAAGCATATTGAAGTATTTTTACTGCCAAAAAAGGTGTCGTCAGACACAAAAAAAAACACACACACATCATTGTAAAATCAATAGATTCCATCACTCCGTTCAGAATCTGAAAATACTTTTTTAACATTTAAACTATAAATATACATCTTAGATTCTTTAACAGTTTACAGATACATTTATAATATTTTTAATTTTAAATCAAATAAAACTGGTATGCTGCATATTTACACGAGTTATTTTATTTCATTTTATTAGAGTAAGAATTCAAAAGTGACAAGTGTTATTTCTGCTGAACCATATGAATAGATAAACAGATACCAAAATTGAAATTATTTATTCATATATGGTTGTAAATGTTAACTATAGTTAGAGGTATTATAAATATCAGAATAACTAATAAGATTAATTTGTCATTGTGGGTTAAACACTTTTGTGATGAGAGATGTCGTTAATAGGTACAATTTTGTTAAATAATTTTTTTACTGTCAGTTTCATAATAAATATTGTTTTTAATAGTTTCTATATCAAAGGTCAAAAAATATGCGGTATTATTACAAACATGAAATATTAATTATCAAATCATGATGAAAAAATAAGTCCCTTAAAAATGTAACATTGTTTCACCACATGTATTTTTAATTAATCTAATTTGTATACAGGTGTATAAAAAGTAACTGACAACACATATTTGTATTTCTGATATATTATCTGTATAGGTTGGGTAACATGGCATCACAAACTGTGTACACAATGTATAAAGTATGGTGTTGAATATGTAGTTAATAATTTATAAAATAAATTTAAAATTAAGCTGAAATAAGTCGTTTGTTTTGCAAAAATCTATTGACTTGTACAATGTTCATTATATGACAGGTGGGTAGTTATTTTTTAGGTCATGGACTGTGTGCCAAAAAAAAAAAAAAAACTGCAAATGAAATAACCCATGTAAACTTATATGTTAGGTTCTGTAATTCAAATTTACTTCTATGTCTAGAATAATGCTTTTATGTTAATTATAACTAGCTCAAGGTAAACTTAAGAAATACTTAAATACATATTAAAATGTACTCATGTGTCTACAAATACTTAATTTATGAATAATGATAATAGACTATTGTGCACATTATATAGGTATATGATACTTTTTGAAGGTGTTGTTGGTGACTTCATCTAGTAGACCTGAACAATGGATTGTACCTGGTGGTGGAATCGAACCAGAAGAAGAACCAAGTGCCACTGCTGTCAGGGAAGTAGTGGAAGAAGCCGGTGTTATGGGTAGATTGCATAGAATGCTTGGTACATTCGAGGATAGGGTCAGTATAGTTTGTTATTTCTCAAATTATGTTATTAGTCATCACTCGTTTATGTTAATGTTTTATACAATTATATTTTCCGTTCACAGACCCATATCAGACGACATAGAACAGATGTGTTTGTTATGATTGTAACTGAAGAACTACCAGAATGGGAGGACTCTTTGGGCATAGGTGAGATTTCTTGTAACATTTAATCAAATTTAACTGGATGTTTGGGGGCGTATTAAAGAGTGACGGTCGACATATTATGTTATGTTAGTCATTCAATAGTATGTATGCACATTCAGTTGCTCTACAAACGTGACAATGTTATTTATTAATTTTGTATTTCAATCCGTTGCTTGTGATACAAATTTGATTGAGTATCAACATCAATATATTTGCTTACCAAACTGATAACTAGGGAACGGATTTTATTGTAATAAAAAAATCAAAATATGTACATAAATGTGTACTTATTTTTATTGAAATATGTAAAAAAAAAATCAAAATATGTAATAACCACTTAACAGAAAATAAGTATCAAAAGTAAATATAAAATTCTTATCTCTTATCTAATTATTAAAACAATGCAAAACTACATATTCTCTAAGATTTAAAAATGTAAAATGGCAGCGATTTGGTCGTAAAATGTTTTTGTATTGACTGAAAGAACGTTCCTCATCAACTGACCTAATGATGGCATACTTCATATTAACTACATCAAGTGGTGTGAGTTTGACATCCAATAATTCTGTTGGATTTAGTCCTTGGTGTATATCTCTAATTATTTTTAAATTTTTCAGTCCTTGATTTTCTTCTATCACTTATTTACATTTTTCTCTTACTAAATTTCCTATGCGACTGACATTTTTTCGTTAGGATACTCTTTTAAATAATAATTCGCTTTTGATTTCGATTTCACAACTTCCTTATTTTATATTTATTTTGTCAGACATTAACAAGAGGTACTGAACTAATACGTGAATGCCATTTAGATAACGATAATATTTGGTGGTCTCGAAAAATTACTAATCTTGTTAATTTAGATGAAACAGCTAATGTTTAAAGTCGTCAAAAATTAAAAATTACTAAAATAAGTACTAAAATATGTACTTATTTACCAAATATGTAAAATAAAATTGGGCTTATTTTAATAAGAATGATCTGAATCATGTACATTTTTTATCAAATTAAAAATATCTCATTCCAATAAAAATATGTATATTTACAATAAAATCCGTTCCCTACTGATAACCTATATTATATTATTAGCTATTGAAAAATGTATGTCATCAATGCCTTTATTTATGCATATTTGTGTCGTTTTGAACTTATCCAATAATAAAATCATACAGCAAATACTTAATGTTTATCTCAAATAGCTTATTGAAAGCTATGGAAAAAGAACAAAATGTAATAGATCGTTTAAACATGAGCAAACATTACACCCATATAGATAATGAGCACATAAAATACCGCAACAAAATGTAATAATAAAATAGTTATCAACTGCATACATATAATTACTGTATGAATTTAATTGACTAGTCTTTTTCTTTTTTACCTCAGAGATTACAATTTTATTATTGTTAACAATGAGATTTAACTTAATTATAATTTGTTTGAAAAAAAAAAAAATGCTACTTAATTATTATAAAAAGTTGTGTGTTGTAAGGTATTATTGTTAGATAAGACTAAGTGCCGTTGTGTTGTATTATTTGATAACTTTCACTAAAAATATGTTCCTCTAAATCAGTATACTATATATTATATAATAGTCGGCAGATAAGTTTTGTTCAAATGAATTGTTGTCTGGAGTATGCCACATGTTGGTTGATAAATTCTTTCAATAGTGTAACTTTTAACATATGCATTTTAATCTTGTTAAAGCAAATTTTTCTTATTATTTGTTTTCTTCTTGATATAAAGTAGTTGTTTTTCACTAGAATTTTCCTCTCTACACATTTCAAATTGTTGATTATATACACTATAAATTTTTTATTATTTTAAATTTTAAAATAAATTTTTTAAGGGTATAAAAATAATAATTCAAAAAAGTGAAAAGTCGTTTTCAAGTCAACTTCATGACGATTCCAAATATGTTTTTAAAAATCTTATCCGATCATTGGGTAAGTCTGCACAATTGTCAGAATATAGGTATATTTTAATAGAAAACATCACCCGAATCGATTCCCCTTAAATGAACCTACTTACATACATGATACATGACAAATTTTAATGTGTTGGTATTGAACAAATGTTTTTTAATCAAACCATACACACACTGAATTGATTTTTCTATGAGTATAAATTGAAAATAAAAAAAAATGTAATCTTAATTATTTGTGAGTATGATATGACATCTTATTGAAAGCTTCAATTTTTATTGCTGGTGATCGAAAAAAAATGAAATGTGTATTCCTAGTTTAGATAAGCAGTGAACTATATTCCTTTTGTTTTTGCCATTAATTGATTATTATTTGCATAACACATTTTGTGAATGCAAATATAAGCGAGTATATGTATCATATTATGATTATGTATTATATTATATATCACATTTATCTAGAATTAACCTTGAAATCTATTTCAATTTAACATTTATTGACAACCTGGAGGAATTGATATTATATTTCATTTGTTGTTATTGTAGACTTTTCATTCAAATAATACACGATATTTGGTATTGTTGTCCACAATGTTCTGAAATCTAATACTTTGTTGTTGTACTATTACTCCTATAAAATAGTTGTCGTCTAAGGTCAAATCTGTAAACTTATTTATCGAAATAAAAATAATAAACCTATTTAATGTTAAAATATTAATTTATATTCAATATTGTTAAAGGTACTATAACTATACTATGGATGATTAATTTTATCTCTGAATGCATTTTGCCCTAATATTTTTTTCATTGATGTCAATAAAAACTAATGTTATAATAATTATTATCATTTTTTTTTTAGGTCGTAAACGCAAATGGTTTAAACTGGAAGATGCACTAAACATGTTGCGTCTTCACAAACCCACTCAACACACATACCTGGAAAGTTTTGCTCTCAATCAACAAAAAGCGAACATCTGAAAAAACCATCCTTTAAAATTATTTGCCACATTTAATATACTTAGTATTTCATCTCCCTTAAATGTTTAGATTAAAAGTATCGATTTGCTATCATTAGTTAGTCTAAGTCAACAGATTCATTTAAATTTTAAGATCAAATTAGTTCTTTTACTTCTAGATATAAGGGATAAAGATTTATAATAATAATTATTTAATTTTATACTTATCGCAGGTTATAATAACGCTTAAAAAAAAAAAAAAACAATAATGAAAATAAAAAATTAAACATATAATCACTGAACTGAATAATAACTGAGGAAGAAAAAATTATAATTAAATATATATTTATGTATAATAATTAATTATATATGTGCATGTCTTATTATTTTTTGTACGCACGGCTTCAGTGTTTTATCTTACTCTAATTGTATAAACAACATTTGACAGACTGCCAATAGCTTAGTGGATATAAACTACTGAGTTATATTAATTAAATTAGTTTATACATTACGAATGTTCATCTTTTATTTTCATTTTTAACCACTGTAATACCTACACCCTAAATACATTTTTGGTTCAAGGGGAAAAAAAATACATTTGAATAAAAAATCCTAATATTTCATATATTTTGTTATTTTCATTATGTATCTTAAAAATCATCTTGCAATAAATTTCCTGCAAGTTGAACTTTTTCACCAGGTTTGAAGGCAGGCATGCCCAGGTACGGACAACTAGCACAACGGAAAGCATCGCCAAGGTAGCACTAGAAAAAAACAAATTATTGTTATCATTCATTAGTCATCATAAGATTCATGTTAAGAGTGGCATCATACCAGCATGTGTTGTCTCTCTCATACAAACAAACAACATAGCAAATCTGCATTTAATAGAACAATTTTGTGTTGTTAGCTTTGATATTAGCATAAAACTGAGCTATTATCAAACATGATGGAAAGAACATAATCTGTGTTTCTAAATCAGTTTTTTAAGATATTTTAATTTTTAAGCGACTATGAGTTTTTTTAAATTGTAATATTTCACAAGCTCATAACTCTCTTAAAATTGAAAATATTGTAAAAATAGACTTGGAAATAATGAACTTATCTTCAAGTTTATTAATAGGTAAGATTTATTTATTTATATATAATAAACGGGTAGGTATCCTTTGGTATTAATAGTACAGAAAGTATATAAAGTTTCAATATGACACTAATTTACAATATAAGAGTTAACAATAATTAGGATAATAATAATATGAGTATGAGTACGATAAAATAAAATTTCTCTAATATTAAAGCTAACAACTCAAAATTGGCTCAACGCAGATTTGCTATGTTGTTTGTTCGTAAGGCAGAGACAAAACACGCAGGTGTGAAGCCCTTTAAATACAGTGACTCTAAAAATGCTAATGAGTATAATGTTTTGCTTACACTTCCACAAGATGATTTGGCAGTAGAAGTATCCAGTTCCGGTGCGGCCTTACGACTGTTGGCTTCAAGTTCTTCGGCCAATCCACAGCTACAGTTTTTGCAAGCCTTAGCTTTTTTAGTGGTAGCACACACTATTATCATAATAAACATAATACATACAATTGTGATTAAATAATAATTATTTATGTTGTACAGTATTAAAATAGTCATAACCACTTCAAGATGGAATCATCATGAATATTCAGTTTTAAACAAGTTACCAGTTTGTTTAACGTAACATGTTTATTATGATTTGTGATAGGTTTAAGTGAACATACTATTTTACACAACAGAATAGTTTACCTTTAAGGGAGTCAGCAGCAGGTTTTTTTAAATCTTCTTCTTCTAATAAGTCGTCCTCAGATATAGTTTCTGGATTGTTACTGTCCAAGTTCCATGCTGAAATAACATTATCTTTTGCTTCAGAATTCAGTGTCACTTTATCACTAGTGCCAATCTAAAGGCAAAGAAAAATTTTACAGTAGTACTGTTGTGAAATTTAAATATTTGCAATATTTACTTTATATAATGCAGTACAACCAACAACTATTCCCGGTGTCGTGCTGGTTGCAATTACATTAAGAAAACCACACAATTTCAATTGTTTTACCAATTTGTCTTCGGTACCAGGTTCAGTCTGAACTATCAGTAAACCTCCAGCGGTAAGTAGTTTAGTGTATGTGGAAAATAGATCCAAGTCGCAAGGTAAATTGTTTCCAATGACACCTGACAATATGGCACCATAGAATGAAGTTTGAGTTTCTAAAAAATAAAAAAATTAGGTTTTTAAATACCCGTTTTAAATAATTCTATATTAGTAAACTAGCAGTAAATAAAAGTATGTAATTGTACAAGTGACACAGACAGAATCGTTTTGGAATTCAATACTATTTTATTACTGTAAACCATTAAGTACTGTTTGCATACAACCCAATGTCGATATTTATTTGGATTTAAGATTGACCATCCACAATTTAGGTCCATTGCAAATCAAATTGTTGTAAAGCCACGGAACTTGCTTAATTGTGCTTAACGAAAAATTAACCATTCATATCTCATAACAACATATACACTGATAAAGCATGGTCAGATAAAATATTTTTGTTTTCAGTCCAGTCATGACTATACATATATATATATATTATAGTATTACTAGATACATAATATATTAAATCATGATCATGTGTAATATTACTTCATTGAAATAGAATATGAACTCTTTTGATGAATCAAAACGGTTAATTTCATTTGTTGGCTATCACAGTTAGAGTCATTTCATTACAACCACCATTGGTTAATTAATCAATACAATTACCTATTGCATGTAAGTATACTGTTAGGTTGGAGTTTATAAGCAGGTACCTAAATAAATATACCATCGCAATTAAAATTAGTCTCAACAATAATTGTTTTATTATATTATACACAGCTGTAGTAGTTTTATTTTGTTTTTATAGCAAATTGGGTATGTATGATTTATAAACCTATACTTAACATCAATTGGCTATTCTGGCTTATTTATGTGCAATCCATACTGTTTTATTATGTCTAAATAAACAAAATATAAATTATCAAGTTGCTTAAGGAGCAATTTAAGTAATTATTATGCTTTATCAATGTGCAGTCAACCTCAGGTTAGTGCTGAAACCCACTACGGGTACATGACCAGAAGGAAGTTATTTTTTATAAATTCTAAACTGTTTGAAAGTTTGCCCTCTCGCTAATCCAGAGTATGAAACTGCGTACAGTAAGGACCAGATGCTGAGCTGCGCATACCTTTTTCGATGTCTTGAGCATAGATGCATTTCACGGTGGCTCTGTCGGCGAAAAGCCGAGTAACGTTTTCCAGATCTTCAGCGGCCAACGATTCGTCGACAACTACCAGCACGCGCTTGAGGTCGGTAGTCTCCGGTCCCAAGATCAGACGGTTTTCCGCGAACAAACTCGACAAACGGATCTCGTGCGGGCTGCCCATGATCCACTGAAGACGTGTATAGTTACTAGTTATATAGTTCAGGTGGAAAATGTCCGTATCTCAGGTCGCTAACCGTATTGCACAATACTACGTAACGTTCGAATAAATGCGTACTAGCACGCGTCACGAACACCAATAATCGAGTATCAATTCGGAATACGGAAATTTTCAATTTAATCTCGTCTGTTAGAAGTCTGATGATTCATGATGAGGTGACAAGATTAAAATGCATTGCTGTTATCAGCGCCAACCGTGGTGATTGTGGTGGCCGCGAATAATTATGGGCGAACCACTCGAACTCGTTCAAATAGATACTGTTATCTGTAATTCTGTACCACTGAGGCACGGAATAACATATTCAAATCGTCCAATATTACGGGGCGACATCGGGCAAGAACCATTTGTAATATTACCTACGGTAAAAAATGTTTCTTATTAATTCCTTTCCATAATGTGTACCTTGTATAGACATCTAATATTGCATCATGTTTAAATATTGATTGGCGTAAATTTTTAAAATAAATTGAAATAAAAAATTAGTGTCAAATAATTGTGTGCTTATTTTTGCGTATAGTACTATAGTACGTATTTATAATCAATGATAGTACTTACACCCGGCAATAAATACTATAATTTTTTTAATGGTTAAATAACATTTTAAATTTCTAAATTTAAGTTGCAAAAGTAAAAGTTTGAATATGACTTTGTTGTAACGCAGCAGTAAGTACACTACAACATTTATTAAAAAAAAAAAGTATATAAAAATAATGGATTGAATAAAAGTTCTACTCTTCATGTTTAGTGGATCAGCAATAGTTCAGTAGATCTCAAATTTCTTTCAAGCAATGGCAGTGACGCTAAGGTTCAAAGGTTCATTTTACGCAATGTTCCTAAACTAAAAAAAAAAACTTTTTTTCATATACACTTAATTCCAGTCAATATGTTCAATGTTCATACACTTGTAAATTATTATCAATATAAAATGTAATATTTTTTCTTTAAAAATGTAACTAATTAAATTAGTAGATTACAATGTGGTTTTATAATTTATAATCATCAAATGAATCTAAACAGTACCTGTACCATCATTACCCCTTTGAAAACATAGCTAAGTGCTACTGATACAAAAGCATATTTTTTGTACAATTGTTAAGTTGGGTTCATATAACATATCAAACTTTAGAATTTGATAGTGTAACCTATTTTTCAAATTCTGCATACATATATTGTAATTTGTATTGTTAGACCCAATAATTGGAAAAGTTCAGTAGGTAGACTTATATATTATATTTAAATGTATGACTGTATGTATCAAAGTAATCATGTTATTTAATACAACTTCATTACTATTTAAAATGTTTGATAATCAAACAATAATAATCAAGAACATTAAATAATACATGGCACCATATTTGTCTGTGTGGACCCAGCTTTAGTTTTGTAAACATTAAACACTTGTATTTTGAAACACCAACTCATCGATGCTCAGATGCCAGGACCACATCCAGTTATAATTTCAGAATCTGGTTTAGCCATCTTGTGATGTATAACAGGAAAATTTGTGGCCAACATTCCAGACACTGATTTTCATTTTAAAAATAAGCACATGTTATATTGTCCATAGTAAACAATAATTTTATTTAAACAGTATAAAATATATTTATAAACAAGTTATGGACGGTAAAATATTATAAAAATCAGTAAATACACAACTACATTGATTGCAGTAAAAAAGTATAAAAATATTTTAACAAAATTTTTTTTTAAAAAAAAAAAAACATTTAAACAGCAAAGTATGCTGTAGAACTTAGTGGTCCATACATGACACGGCGAATCGGAGCACTTCTTTTTGTGTTGTTTGTTGTTGTCTTACTAACAAATCAATAAAATTACATCAATTAAAACTATATGATATATGAACAGATATGTTAACAAGAACATTACCTGATGTTGGAACTCAGTGTTTTTGTATTCAATTTCTGATCATTAGATTTAGCATTCTGATTGTTCTAAAACAAATGTAAATTATAATTTTTGAATACATCATATTATTATAATTTATTCAAAGCCATACTGTTTCATTAGTAGCAGGAGTTGATGCAGAAAATTTGGCAACACTTTTGTTGATGTTCACATTTTTGGTTACATCAGTTGTTTCTGATAACATGCCACAGTTACTTGAAGACTTAGCTGTAATTTCACAGTTGTTTAACTTGCTATTCAACCAATGAATTACTAATGAAGAAAGAAAAAAAAAAATTTACTAAGCTTTTTTTTCTTATCAATAGTTAAAGTTATATAAAATAAAATTACCTTTGTCGTTACTGGTTAAACGGTCTTCTTTTTCTTTTAAACTCTGTTCAACCGTAGTTAGTCGATTTTTAGTTTCTAGCAATTGAGTATTTTGGCTTTCAATACAAGTTGTCTTTTCTTCAAGTAATTTAGACAACCTTGTATTTTCAATCTGAAACCGATGAATTTCTTCTTTTTGTTTCAGCGCAATATCTTTACTCAATACAAGCTAAATACAAAATATAATTTTTTATAATACCAAAACTTCAATTCAATTATAGATTTAAATTACCTTTTGTGTCTGTTCTTGATTGGAATCGTGTAATTTTTTTATAATTTTATTTGCTTGTTTTAATTCATCACACATTGATCGTAAGTTTTCTTCACTTCGTTTTTTTAGTTCTTCATTTTCTTTTAGAGAGATTGCTAGTTGTTCCTTAAAATGCAAATTTTATACATACTATTAGTAATATAAATTAATTTTTCTGGGGTATGAAACTGCAAGTACAGAAACTATCGTCCCTTTTGTCATGGGTTTAGAACTTATACAAATATATAATTGCTTGTTTTACAACTATGTTAAGATACAGTTATAAAATAATTCTGATACAAGCATATTAATAACTATATTATAATTTAAATCCTATTGATTAAAACAGCCAATTACTATAAAACTAATTATTATATTATTATTATTAAATCAGCAACTAATGTTTTAAATTAAAATCATTATAAAATGCATCAATGTTAACAAATATTATTAATAATATTATATAGTACATGATTTTCTGTACTACACTATTGGGCATTGTTGAATACATATAAGGTTAAGGCGAATAGAAGATAAAACAAGAAATGATAACTATGTTAGTAACATAGACGTTGGATTAATATTCATGTGGTATAGTTTAAAACTAACATGGTACATAATATTTGAAATAATTTCTAAGTCTGTATAAAATCAATTCACAGAAATGATATGAATTTAGGGATATAAAATGTAATATGTGTGCACCAATAACAAAGTAGGTCAATTAAATGTGGATACTAAAAAACTATAGAAAAATGAGATCAATTTTCATTATTTTTATAACATAAGCTTATTTTTAAATAAATTGAAATAACCATAAATGGAATTAATATTATGATCTTCACTAATATTTAACAATATAAGGTACTAAATGTTACAATAAATTATAATTTATATTTTACTGTTATTGTTAGTAGTGTTATAAATTAAAATAAAAAGTAATGTATTTAAAAGTATATTTTTAACTAAAAAATTTAAATTTCAAGTGGTAGTTAAGTATTCTTAGATAGAAAATCACATCAAAACCCTTTACCAAAGAATTGGCAATTAACTTTAAAATAAATATAATATTAAAACATGTTTTACTGTTGTAATTAACATTAAAACTAATTATAAAGGTGAAAATGAAATATTTGATTAATATAATTATCTTCAATAATAAGAATTTAGATTAAGGTATATAATAATATAGTAGTATTACCACATTTATTATTCTAATATACTTTTTTCTTGGTAAATTTAGTAAGTAGTCAACTAACTTAATTAAATAGTATTTAAGAACAGTTGATTGACCTTATCGATTGGAAAAAATTATAAAATATTCTGGTATATATTTTATTAATGTTGGAAAAATTAGATATTTACTATTAAGTAATTGTATTAACATACTTGGAACCTATTAGATGTTTCATAATAATTATTTTGTTTCTGAAGTAATTGTGTGTTTTGTTTAATTTCCTGGAAAATTATTTTAAATTAGTTAAAGTTATCCATAGTAAAATAGTTATTAATATTAAATTTATAATTATTTACATTTTCTAGAGACAAAATATGATTTTGCATTCTTTCAATAATTTTCTTTTTAATATCCTTGTCTGACATTAAGTTTTCATTCACATTCATTATTGAGGCAACTTCTTCAGTTAAATTTTTATTTTTGGATTCCAATGTTTTTAAACGAATTGACATTTCACTAAAATAAACATACTGTAATTAGATAATGTAATATGAATTATTGTGATTTAAATTAATATTTTCTTAATATACCTAATTTGTTCAGATTTATTTTCTGACTGTGTTAATAGACTTTGTATTTCTTTGTTTTGGGACTTAATTGTTGTTTGCAAAGATGAACTTAGTCTTTCTTGCTGTGCAATCATTTCTTCATGCATTTCACGCAACTGTTTCATTCGTTCAACATCTAACTTAAATAAATAAATACAATTAATATAAAAATATATATTAAATATTTGCCAAACAATAAAACAATATTATAATACTAAAAGGTTCAATAATGTTATTTTTTTAAATTACTTTTTCATATTTTTCCTTCCATTGGTCAATAATTTGTTCTTGTTTAGCAGTTAAACTAATTTTTTCATGATTCATAGATGTTAGAAACTTTTCTAACTGATTATTTTTATTGACTATTTCATTTTGTAATTTCAAAAGTTCTCGTTTTAAGTTTTCAGTTTCTTTATCTTTTAATTCTATCATATTCTGAAATAATAATATATTACTTGATTATTCTTATTATGTATACAATTTGGTTTACTTTGATTGATGTCATTTTTTTGCATATGTTTTTTGCTACATCAGCATCAGATGCTTTTGACATTCCAATGGCCAAATGACAAAGGTTCTTAAATTCATTTAGTTCAATTATTTTTAAAACATACTTGGGACCTTTATACATTTTGTTGTTCATGTTCTCGTCTTGAATTAACAGCTTAAATCTAAAGCAAATAAGTATTAAATTATATAGTTGAATCCTTGAAATGGAAAGGTCAGGGATGGAGTAAAAATCGTAAAATTATAAATAAATATTTCATACTTAGGACCATCGTCACTGATTGAATCTGAATTGGTTAAGAGTTGAATTATTTGATTTGGAAAATTATCGAAATGTACCACCAAATCTTGAGATTCTTTGATACCTCTAAAGCTTTCCTCTGTAATATTAGCTGTGATATAGAAGAGTGGATCATTTTCATCAGATGCAGATATGAATATAGCCTGAAATTGTTTGACATATCAATACTAATCTGCTATGTAAATTGATTAAGTTTCATTAAAGTATTATACAAGTAGTAGTAATGAATTATATAAAATTTAATATTTAATTAAACATATGAATTTGAATTCATAAATTAAAATGTTGGAATTTCGGAAGATATAATATAACTGTATCTAAAATAAGAACCAAAACCTAGCATTAACCATTTGCAATTAATGTAGAAAACGTTTAATTGGCTGAATAGTAATGTACAATTCCATTAGTGTAACTGATACATATGTTAGATTAATGATTACAAAAGTGAACCAAGTGATTATTACTAGTTAGATGTTCCCACTGCCATTAGTCATTACACAATATGTTATTGGTAAATGTTTTACGCGCCACATTGAAATATGTTTGGAATGGCTATCATAAATTCGTAAAATCATCTTACTTTTTCATTGTTTTGATAGGTTTGTTCCACGGTAATAATAATTTCCAGAGGAACCTTTTCGTTGTGGTACGAGTCTTTCACGTAAACGTTTTTAATTTTCGAATACATGAAGTCATTCATCTCAACTCGGTGTATACATTTCTAATCATAAACAATTATTATAAAACATGAATAACAACAATAATACGTGAGTCATTATAATACAATATTCACTATATAACGTAGTTTCCAAACATCGTCCGTTGAACTATAATATTGTTTTTGTTTGATATTTAAAAATTCTTATCAACGGGGTATTGTATTTCTTACTCGTTATCAGTCAACTGTGTAACAAAACTCTTTGTGCGGACAGTGCGAGTGCATTTTTCGGAAAAATATTAACGGTTTAATGTTTACGAAAAATGTCCGTGCAAAAAGCTTTTTACCAGCTAACGTTGCAATAACATGTTGTGACGGTCGGCGATGGAATTTTGACGAGGAAACTGAAAATTGTTCTCGAGTACATAACGTGTTTTTATTAACTTGCGGTCGACCACGGCTCCCGTGTCTAAGAGCTCCTTGGTAACGATTTCGTTATATACGATTTCCTTGTTAATGACTACATCAGTTTCTCGAAAAGAAAAAAAAATACCTTTTCCTATCATTTTATCCGAACCCATTGTTCGGGAAGTTGCTAACCAATTTGTTGTTTTTTGTATAAATATTATTTTGTTGTTTGTATAAATTAAAATATTTCTTAACGTTGTGATTGTTTGTAGTTAAACTTCGAAAAGTTTATTAGTTAACGTAACGTAGTGATAAAATACAATTATCTGTGGTAAGGATAATGTCCAACCGACGCGACGGTATGTCGTCCAAACAAATCTATGATCTCGACACCATATGGGGAGATTTGAAGAACGGTATTGAACATGTTTACAACCGTCAGTCAATGCCCAAGACTCGTTATATGGAACTTTACACGCATGTTTACAATTACTGTACCAGTGTGCATTTAAATCCTAATAAAAGTTCAACCGTAGCTGGTACGCGTTCCAAAAAAGTGTCGACAGCCTCAACTACACAGGTCGGCGGTGCCCAGTTAGTGGGTCTCGAGCTGTATCGAAGGATTAAAGATTTCTTGCGGCACTATCTTTTAGACCTAATCAGCCGTGGTGCTAATTTTATGGACGAAGATGTACTTTCTTTTTATACCCGTGAATGGGAAGACTATCGTTTTAGTTCAAAAGTGTTGAATGGCGTATGTTCTTATTTAAATCGTCATTGGGTACGCAGAGAATGCGAAGAAGGCCGAAAAGGTATCTATGAAATATATCAATTAGCATTAGTAGCATGGCGAGACTGTTTGTTCCAGCAATTGCATAAACGTGTTACTAATTCTGTATTAAAATTGATTGAACGTGAACGTAATGGTGAATCAATTAATACACGTCTAGTTAGTGGTGTGATAAACTGTTATGTTGAGTTAGGCTTAAACGAAGAAGAGCCATCCATAAAAGGTCAAAGTTTGACCATTTACAAAGAATCGTTTGAAAAAACATTTTTAGAAGAAACCAAATGTTTCTATATCAAAGAGAGTGATCAATTTTTGGCAAATAATACGGTAACAGAGTATATGAAAAAAGCAGAACATCGTTTACAAGAAGAACAAAAACGAGTGCGAGATTACCTTCATGAAACCACATTGTTTGGCCTTGCAGATACTTGTGAAAAAGTGCTTATTCGAAAACATATGGAAATATTTCATGCAGAATTCCAAAATTTATTAAATTTTGAAAAAAATGATGATCTTGGGCGAATGTATCATTTAGTTTCACGCATTCAAGATGGTCTCGGCGAATTAAAAGTTATACTTGAGTGTCATATATTGGCTCAGGGTCAAACTGCTATTGAAAAATGCGGTGAAGCTGCTTTCAATGATCCTAAAACCTATGTAAGCGTTATCCTAGATGTACATAAAAAATATAATGCTTTGGTTGCCTTATCATTCAATAACGACTCTGGATTTGTTGCTGCTCTTGACAAAGCTTGTGGTGGATTCATTAATAACAATTTAGTTACAAGACAGTACAACACAAGTTCTAAAAGTCCAGAGATGTTAGCCAAATTTTGTGACTTGTTGTTGAAAAAATCTAGCAAAAACCCTGAAGAAGCTGAACTTGAAGATACTTTGAATCAAGTAAGTAATTTTATAATACAATGACTTTTAAGTTATAATGTTATTATTTTAAAATGTATTAATTTATTGTTTTTTTTTTTTTTTTTTGTTATTATAGGTTATGATAATGTTCAAATACATTGAAGATAAAGATGTGTTCCAGAAATTCTATAGTAAAATGCTTGCCAAAAGACTCGTTCAACATATGTCTGCCAGTGACGATGCTGAAGCATCAATGATATCAAAGTTGAAACAAGCCTGTGGATTTGAATATACTTCAAAACTACAACGTATGTTCCAGGATATTGGTGTGTCCAAAGACTTAAATGAGGCATTTAGGAAGCATGTATCCAACTCGAACATGCCTCATGATATTGACTTTAGTATACAAGTCTTATCATCTGGTTCTTGGCCGTTCCAATATCTCCTTACATTCTCTCTGCCGTCCGAATTGGAACGTTCTGTTCAGAGGTTTACTCAGTTCTATAGTGCTCAGCATTCAGGTCGTAAACTTAATTGGTTGTATAACATGTCTAAAGGTGAATTGGTTACTAACTGTTTTAAAAATCGGTATACTTTACAAGCTTCAACATTTCAAATGGCTGTTCTATTGCAATTCAATGTCCAGGAACAGTGGACAGTTAGTCAGCTATCTGAATCGACACAGTTAAAGACTGACTATTTGATACAGGTCTTGCAAATATTATTAAAAGCTAAACTTTTAACGTGTTCTGAAGATGAGGCGTCAGTGAACGGTAGTTCTGTTGTGCAACTTTTTAGTGGTTACAAGAACAAAAAATTACGTGTGAACATCAATGTCCCTATGAAACAAGAAATAAAATTAGAACAAGAAAGTACACACAAGCATATCGAGGAAGACAGAAAAATGTTGATTCAAGCAGCCATTGTGAGAATAATGAAAATGCGTAAAGTTATGAAACACCAACAGCTAACGGCAGAGGTTTTAACACAATTGTCATCAAGATTCAAGCCTAGAGTTAATGTGATCAAAAAGTGTATAGATATCCTGATCGAAAAAGAGTACCTAGAGAGAACTGAAGGACAAAAAGATTCATACAGTTACTTGGCTTAAGTAACAACTCATTTAAAATGTCTATTTACAAATATTTTGTATTATGTTGCATATTTTACTAATATTTTTTATTCTTAAGTGTAAAATAAAACCTTCTTTAAAAATTAATTTAACCTAATTGATCAATAATTACCCCAATCGTTATGTGATACCAATTATTATAGTTGCACTGTACCACTATTTAGTGGTGACTATGTTAATAATAATATGTTGTATAAATATAATATGTGTGTGTGTAATGTGTATGTAATATGTACTTATATATGTAAGTGTTTCCATAGACACCATGGTATCTTTTCCGCAAAAAATTGAAATTCATACAACGAATTTTACGATTATCGTTTTTCTAGATGGAAAAAAGTGAAAGTGTTGGACGCTGTTTCCCGTCTAATTCTTCAAAATCTTCAGCAGCTTTCGAATTTAACATCATCACTGGTCAGTTGGCACTGTTGTGCTGTGTCCTCTTTTTTTTATTTTTTGAATTAAACTACGTTTTATTGTTAGGTAAACTCGGACAAATTGCGCTCTACCCACGATAGTTACGTTATACGTTTTGCTAATTTTTGTTTAGAATCCGAATAAAAAATTATAACTTGGTAATATTTTAAATATTTTTATACATAATCGATTATTTATAATATAGTGCATTTTTCATACGACGCAGGAATGTAATTCGTACCTACGGCTAAGTAAGAAAATATTGGATAAATATTTTTCCTGATAAACTATGTTGTGCAATCGACCATGATCAACTCGGCTACGTCAACATTTTACTTAACAGGCATTAATTATTATTATTTGTTTTTTTATGTACGGATATTACAAAACTGGTGTTCGCCGTACACAAGTGGTGGCCGACGGGTAGGTCAGTGTATAAGAGTTACCTTTGAATAGAGCTAAACGAATTTAACACATTTACAGTTATTTTATCCGAAGTACTGTACCGTTTTGGATCGCTGACAAAAAATAATGTTTTTGCCAACTATGATCGATACTTCGTTTAAACTAGTAGGAGGTGTTCATTGTACTGTGGTTTCAAATAGTTAGGGGAAGGGAGGATTTTGACTTTAATTTTTATTGCGATTCTGCTGAACTTATATTTTTGCATTAATGTATCTACTTAAAAAAAAATAATAAAAAATAAAGTTCTTTTTCTTTCTGTTGACATCGATGTTTGGATCACGAAATATCGCTGTTGGAAATTATGCACACAATCATATTTATATAATGTCCCATCCGTCCGCCATTATTCTTATTTGTAAATACATTTAAGTGTACTATAATTATTACTATACTAAGTATACTATAATACAATTACAACATACCTATTTAGATGTACCACGCACGTGCGATTTTTTTTTTCATAATCGATAAGTATCTGTATAGTATATAAAATATATTTCGGTAATAAATACATTTTTATACGTACCTGTGCTTTACATATTTTTTCAGTACCTTTTATACATAAATAATAAAATGAAACCCTATAAAATGTTTTCCATCCGGTGGTAAACATGTTATCGAATAAATAATATCATTTACAGATCTTCTGCAGCTGATTACCGTAACCATATAGCGCACACGGTAGATACCCACATTGAATTAGGACTTGATTTATCTAATTAGTTGTAAGTCTTAAATGATCGTATAGCTTATACATTTCACAATACCGTAAAAATAAACACGAATTTATTTATTAGAAATAAAAATGATTCATACCGCGGTAGTGATAGTTAATGAATAATAAAATCTAACTTCCCATCAAATCATGATGAACAAACGCAATATAACAACATTCGTCATAATGCCGGCTGAAGGGGTGTGTGAACACTACAACAGCATCGGTGTCCACGTCGTCTCGGGCCTCATTTGCTGCTAGAAAAATAAGACGTAATTATTATAAAATATTACAGTCGGTTTTTCAACGGAAACAAATGTAAAAGCCAAACAATATTACTACACTCTATACGGATGGGTTGATTACGACATCGAACTGTTTTATGGAGAGTATATTATTACACTTGCATGAACGGCCAGCCGGGCCAATTTACGGTGTTGGTTTGAAGTCCGAATGGACCGAATGTATATACGTCATATACAATTACATTTTTTTTTGTGAACTTACTTGCAGTTGCAGGTTACAAAGTGATATTTTAATACAAATGAATAACGGGTACAGTCGCATTGGAAAAAGATATGAGAATAGTTTCCATCGAACGCATTTGCCTTTAATCCGCCTTTACATAATATGCATGCCACAGGCGTGTTTACGGGAGGGGGGGGGATTATGCCCAGAAAAAAATCATGCCAGGAGAAAAAAGAGGTCGCAAGGTATATTTTACAATTTATAAAAATTATTTGTTTTTCAAAAACAATCAGACTTTTGTCGTAATTTATATTCAAAAAAAATTTTTTTGTATCTATATAAAACGTTTATAACAATAAGAAAAAGGTATTGCTGATTTTGCTGATTTAAAAATGTCTTGTGCCTCCTTGGCCACCAAGGTGTCTGGACACACCTTTGATGCATGCCTTTACGTGATCCAAATTTGATTCCGTCCACGCAGATGGCCGTAAGAATCATTTTGTTAATTCTTCAGTACAAGTTACCCAATTTGATGATTGTTTTGCTGTGGTATAAATCAAACCACGACCTTCATATAATTCAGACCCAGGTTGGCTCATCGAGTTAAAAATTTCTGACCGTCACACTGAAATGTCATCGATCATGTATCTAGGTCTAAACTTTAAACTTAGTTTTCCAGCTTGGGACAGTTGGCAATGGAAAATACATTATATAGGTGATGCGTGTAGGACACGTAGAAGAATGGCAATCTTCCAACATGTTCGTAACGCATTCGCGTCTGCCCATGGCATCTAAAATACTTACATGATGTAAAAAATAAAAATAAAAGTGAAAAACCTTAAGCCCTACTGCGCCACTCATCGGTCTGGTCCTCTAACTATTGTGATTCGAAACAAATTGCACCTCATCAAATTATGATAGTATTCTGTAATTAGAAAATCTTATACGAGTTATTAAGTAGTTGACGATAAAACACAAAAAAATCACGAATAACTTATTTCTCCAGAATTGTTTAGCCGATGTTAAATTATACGTTATGAGTGTTATTACTTAAGAAAAAAAATTAGGCGTGTACCTTTTTCTATGGTCAAAAATAGTTTATGAATATACAACTTATGGTATTTTACGCGCGCCTAACACGCGTGTTAATTCTAGCAATAACTAATAAATATAAAAAAAAACAAAACGCGAAGATCATAATGTTTTATGTTCAGTAATGGAATACTGCAGATCTATAGTTTTTCATTTGTATTTTTCGCAATATTATGTACCATCCGTTGTCCAACACGTCTATAGTACTAGCACACCTGTACGATATGGATGAAAAAATGATATTTTCTGGCATGGAAACATTTTCTAGTTCTATTATTGTTATCACTGCTGAAATACGAGAACAAACCTAAATTGGCATGAACACAAATATTTGCTTAGAAACACATCGTAGGTAGTGTACCGTGTATATAGGTACTGCCGTTTGCACTTTTTCGTTAGATCCGAACAACACACACAAACTTGCCACGTGCCGAGGATATACCCGGAGTAAGTATATGATTGCAAATGCAGTCCGTTTGCTCGGGGGGGGGGGGTGCAGGACCTCAAGGGCGAAGGACGTCGCGTATTCCGTGATATATCCTACGGCTGCCTACACGTGTACATAACTTATGTAACATAAGTATAGGCGGGTACGTACACGTGACCGACTATAATTGTTAAAATACTGCAGGCGAATGGGGCGAGAAATATTAGGCGGGAATATTCAGCCATACACGGAGGAAATTATATTATATTATCTGGTGCTTGTATGTACCTATTAATGTATTACACAGATACAAATAATAATGATTTATAGGTACTCGAGTATCCGTTTATTTTAAGACCGGATTTCCGGGTACGTAAGGCGTAGGTAACTAAATATATTATATGCCCCGTGGTGTACTCAGTGATATCGATTTCAGTAAACTTAAACTTATTATATAACGAGTATAATTTTTTTGAGCTCGATCGAAAACGAATATTGTTTGTAAAAGAATAATGGGTACAGGCATGGACTATACAGCATCACTCGCCTCAACTATTAACACATAAGTATCGTACCTATATAAAGAAATTTCATTGTATTGTATTTAATATTTGTCAGTAAAATACCAATTAAATCGATAAATTAGGTTTATAATATTTCTAAGGTATTAAAATATAGTACCTATTTGGCTATACCTTTGTGGCCTCGTAAGAATCATAACAAATGTAGGTATAACTTCATTTATTTGGAGCCATTACTTCAACTGACAACTATTGCAAATGCGATAAATATTCACTATTATGCCTCAATGTGTGATTCCACAAGCTATCCATTTAATTTTGCATTATATCTCATGTATAAAATTGTACAACTTTAGAAATAATTGCAGTGCAAATTATTTTTATTTGAATTGTAAAGGTACCGTTTTGTTTTATTTTCACGATCACCGCTGATTGCTGAGGAACAATTTTCTTAATCACTCTCGAAAATTAAATCCGCGATTCCATATGACCAACCACCTTAGTTCTTAAGTGTCCTGAACCGGCTAAATCACTAGGTTGTATATAGTTCGCGTTTCTGCAGTTACACGTATGTGGTGCTGAGGTTAAGTTATGTGTGCGGAACGTTTGAATGCATTAGGTATTGTTATGTCATTATTATATACTTATATGTGGTATTGTGGTTTATAATTGTTTTGCTCCTTTCTGTTCCAAAATGTATACCGCACATAATATATTAATATTATGCATGTATTGTATACGGGGTCCATCACGGTCGAGTTATGCGAACCAATACTGCTTTGAAACAGGAACAGCAACGACCGCGATGTACGAGTACTATAGCATAATATTATTATACTACGGCGTGTATTCCCACGAGTTTCCGTAACATTTCGGACATCTGCAGATTGCTATTTCATAATCCGCACTGCAAACGAGATGTAGATCGACGTAGACTTATATTTACGCCCGTATGCGTACAAAGTATATACGTATATACATGTATAAGATACGGTATTATGGTTGAAACTGCGTCGGTTGCATAACATAAGTACCGCATACATTGCCACAGCGGCGTCAGTGTCCGTGAAGCCGACCGGCGACCGTCCAATGTTACCAGATCAAATTCAGATTTGACTGTATAAATTAGTAACAGACATCTGCGTAACTAGGTACGTATTTGTGAACAAAAATTTAAAATTCCTGAGATCTGCCGAAACTGCAGATCACCGAAAACCGCGTTAATTCCTTACCGGCTAATTCTTTGCAGCATGCGAGTTTAAAATTAAATCATTCTTAATGATTTGGTTAAAACTCCAGAAAGTCGCACTCACATAGAGAATCTAAAAATTTGCTTTTTTAAATTTCTAAGTTCGGATTTTGTGTCTACAAATACTTATCGATGCTAAATAATTTTATTATAAGTAAATACAGTAAAACCGCAGTGTTAAGTAACGTTTGGCGGTCACCTTCACGGACATGCGGCAATATACGTATATAAATGTACAATACAAGTATAGTCATTAAGGTATCTAATGTATTGTACAATACACCTGATATACTACCTTATTACATGCTACTATAAATATATATGTGGCATATTTTCGGGAGGAGTTTCGACCCCCCAGAAGTAAATAAAGGTTCAAAAGTCATAAAAGACTCTCAATGTAGGTACAAAGAACATTAATTTATATACATTTATATTTACTTAAATATTTTCATACCCCCCTCCTCCATAAAAAATTGAGAATACGCCACTGTATATATATATATATATATATACACATGACTGCTCGTGGATATACATTATTAAATATTTTCCAACATATGGATATTAGTATAAGGAAAGCGCTCAAAAAGTATATATAAACTTCTACGTCGGTATAATATATAATAACTGCAGTAGAGTGCAAGTGCTGAGGTGCATATATAATACGTAATCAAAAAAAGCGTGCGCAAGTATAATATTATAATACGTAACTCGTATGAATATTGTGTTATGAACGATACGATAATGCATCTGTTCCCTTACAGCTAGGGTTCCTTTTCGAGGTTTTTATTAACGAGAATTCGTGATTGTTGGCGTTCAATGAAACACGTAAATATAGGAGCTGCGTTATATTATTATATTCGTATGTATGCTATGTAGTGTGTACGCGGAGCATTGCATTTCACACACCAGTGACCGTGGTCGCGTGATGTTGAAAAAACGTAAAAATATAAAAACGTTTTTAAATACATCAGCTGTTGGTGAGTAATACTCGAAAGTATACGAATGAGACATTTTTTTACGGTTATACGCTTCTATATGTACATGTATTTGATATTTTTATATTATATAGTCTCACTCTGTTGGTTCGTTTAAAATTCAAAATGATAACGAATTAATTTACTTAGCTTGTACGGAAATATATACTTGTTAAACGTGAGTATTTTCGAAAGAATACAGGAAAAAGAATAAAAAACCCAAAATGAAATCTTAATTTCGTGAATCGAGTAGTAGCTACCACGTGAGTTAATGTACAAATATTATTACGGTTATAAAGAATAAGACAGCAAGACGCGCATGAAATGTCGAAAACGTACACAAAGTTTATATAAGCTGTGTATATTATATGTGTACACTCTACAGTGGTGAGAGTAAATTGTATTTTAATAACGAAAATGTATTCCAAACGATGTGGATAATGAGTAATGACGACCGGGCGTGTTGTGAACTGGAATAATACGCATTGCACTGCCTACAGTGGTCGACCATCAAGATTATTTGTTGTAATAATATTAAACGTAGTTGGCTAATAATTGCGACGACGGTTTCCTGCTCGTGTTTTTTCTCTATTTATTTTTTTTAAACATTAAACGTCGTATTATATTATACATACATAGTACATATATTTATATAATAGTATAATACTTGTATGTGCGTACTACACAGTACACACACAACACACGGATATAGCGCATAACGCACAACAGATTATAATATAATAATTTATTTTCATTTTATCTTATCACTCCAGAAGAACTGCGCTTTTATATTCCGCGCAACTACAATAATATTATGATATTATATAAAAATATGCGTTCGTCGAGCAATAATAATCGCGTGCATACGTAAGTATAGGTACCTATATAATATGATTACGCGGCACTAGTTAATGCACTATACAGAGTGTTTGGATATTATATACTGATTACTGGGTGATTGTTCTTCTTCTCTGATCACCGTGGTACGCACATGCACACCCACTTTGTATGCACATTGCGAGTACACACGCATGTACCTAATTAGCGTTACGGATGTAATACGTCACGTGTGATTGTACTATTACGATATTGTATTGTTTGTAACTTATTACTATAATAACATTGCGCGGCTGCACTTGCCCGCGACCGACTGCAATGCGAGCGGATGTCGCGGCGAGTGTGCAACTATGCCTACACGCCTTACCGAATAAGTTCAGCTGTGAATAGTTTGATGAACATTACGGGTGTCCGGTTTTAATCTTTCGGCTAATATATATTCGACATAGCACACGAATCATAGTACTATACATAGGTTATAGGCACCGGTCGGTGGTACCGCACGACCCTTGCGTTGTTCTAATAAGTATACCGTCGCGGTTACACTTCGGTTATTATTTAATGTTTTCATTATATTTTATCAAATCCGTAACGGAATTATTACGCATTATTATTTATTACCATAGTATGTATGAGGTATGCTGCAGATATCGAACAAAGCTGATAACAATAGGAGCACGTTCGGTCTAAAACTTGCGTATACTAAAATAATTTATTCCAAGGTGATCTGTGTAGCTTCACCCCCAACACTTTCTTAACATTAGATGATTTAATTTAAAAATAAAATTATAAACTACAACGTTAAATAACATTTAAATTATTTTGTAAAAAGGCGTTTCATGAGAAATGTAAATACGTGGGGACACGTGGGGTGCCTTAAGAATACTTGGTGAGGGGTTCCTTCCTTACCAACCAGAGCGTACTGTGTTGAGTGGCTACGTCTACTTGCCGTTATGTTATAAAAGTTCCTCCTAGATTGGAAGGCTAAGTAAACAATGTCATGTGAAGTTCAGATATTTTGTTAATTTAATCATTTAATTAGTGTAAGGTTTATGAATGTACATTTCATTGGTCCTCCCTTTTAAATGTTGGAGGATTGACCACGTAAATAATTAGTTTGATATTTTTCAGAATTCGTTTATCTTCCCTTCAGAACTTGAATCAGTTATTAGTAGGGAGGGGCTATAGATGTTTTTCTAGCCCCTCCTAGGCGTCAAAATTTGGGATTTTCTTACTTTTTTTTGTGTGAAAATACTTTTCAATAGGTACCTAGGTTTTACCTATGTTATAAGAATATAATTATATCTTGATTTTTTTTTCAATATTTTAAATGATTTTCAAATCAAAAATATATCCTTGTTGGGGTATAGTATAGCAGTAGCTGGGCATTTTGTTTTCGTCCCTTGAAACATTTATAATAAATTAGTTACTCAACTAGGGGGGCGTAACGCGTAAGAGGGTTTTGAGTATCCTTGTGTTCAAAGTTAGTACCTCTTGTTTTTTTAAACCATGATTTAATAATTTCAGTAAAATATCACCAATTTTACATTTTTGAGTTATAAATAAATAAATACAATATATATTTTCCTCCATGGACCCATTTTCACTATTTTTTAATTTTGAAGTTTATATTTCAAATAACAACTATAAGGATAAAAACTTAATTTAATAATTAATAAACTTAATAATAAAGGAATCTATATATAATGAAAATAAAATTTTAAAATAACCTCAATCAATTATATTTTATTCAATCTTAAATTTTTTTTTAAATTATTAATACACTAAATTGTAATATGAATTCTTATTTCTAATTCCAATTAAAATAATGTTACTTTTTGAATTTTTTACAGTAAATACTAAATCCATCATCACCGGTGGCTCAGACGTTTAATTTGTATTTCAACTCGACAAAAAGAACTTGAACCGAAAAACTGCGAGCAAAATAGTAAAGCTGAGAAAACACGTTCCGAAAAACGTAAAATAAGTCATTAACGTTGGAATTGATTCCCATAAAACAAATAAAAAATAAATGACATTAGAATTGGTTCCCATATATTATGTATACGTATAATACATATCTAGTATAAAACGAATCCCAAATTATTCCTAGGATTATCTAAAACTGTATAAGTACTAAGTACATCTAAATTAATTCCTACTGTGACGTTGTATAAATGCTTTTATATTATTATATTTATATTGTATATACCGTCTTCTGTGAGCTATTATACGAGAGGGAAAAAATGAAAATTGAACTTTAACTTTTTTTTAATTATGGTCGAAAGAATTGAACACCATACATTTCTTGTAGAATTAGACAGATTTATAAATTTGTATAATGGGCGTTGGGAGGGAAAATATTTAGAATTTTTTTTTTTAAAATTGATTAGGAAAATGTTAAAGACATTTAAATAATATTATAAAACCTTCAAACCTTGTAAACTGCAGATATCTTCTCTTTGATCTTCTATAAAATACTCTTGTCTAGATGTATAACTCCTTATTGACTATTACTTCTTTACTGCCTGCTGAGTATTTATTTTTTTAACATGATTTCTTTCTGTTTTTTTCCTCAGTTTAAATCTTATATTTTCATTATCTATCATTTATAACTGTACCATAATGTCCATAACTTTCGATTAATAAAAACAAACCGTGGAATAACTCCTGAGAAATTGAAATGGAAAATTGGATCAGGATGTTTTAATATTAACTTGAACTAAGTAATAAGGTTTTTACGAATTAGGCTGAGTTTATTGCAAAGCAATTATCAGATCGATAAATTAAATGAGAAGTAATATTTTGATATTTTAGAAATAAAATAACGGCGTATGTACGCAACTTTACTTACATAAATGTCAGCAGTGTTGCTTTCACCATCATCATTTTTCTTTTTCTTCAAATTGTTTTTGTCGGTGTTTTAACGTCAAAACTAGTAAATTGGATAAATATATTGGATTAATAATTTTAATCGATCATCGTGGTGAGTTAAATATCACCACTCTTTGGTTGGATTACTTAATATCCATTCAAGTTTTCAAAAATACATTATAAGAAGGTCTATTGGTATAATTAATATATTAATATATTATAATGTATTATTAATCTTTGTTTTTCTGATTATTCTAACATGTTAATTTTGACGTTAAAACGTAAATTTTAATTTGTTTGAAAAAATAATATGTCTCGAGTGAAATCCGATAAAACTGAATTAACTACGACAGATGGGTGATTTGAATATTTGAATATATTATACGGATATATATATATATAATCATAAAAGTAATGCACATTTTCACACACGCAGGAGACGAGGTATCTAATCAAAATACAGAATAAAATATTAATGGTATCCAAAGTTTAAAATGTTATAAAAAACATGTTACTGTATTGGGAGTTACATAAAATAAAATGCAATTACTATAAACCATCGAAATACTATGTTTGGACGTGTGTGTTTGTGTGTGTATGTGTGTGTGTGTGTGTGTGTGTGTGTGTATGTGTGTGGTTTGTCCAGTAATAGTTTTAATTTTTAAAATCCTTTTCACATTGTCCAATACGTCTCAACATTATTCACTACTGACAATTAATTTTTAAAAATAATTTTCTAATTTTCTTATAGTTTGATGATATTTTTAGCTTACAAGATGCAATACATAACTTTATTAGGAAAATTCTTATTTATACTATTCTTAGTTTTAGGAATATTTATGAAATAATGTATAAACAAATGACAGAACATATTAATATATGTATTATTTGTACAGTGCATATGTGAATTAACTTAATATAATATTGGTATAAATTACGAATATTTTACACTATCTTATAATCAACATTATTACAGTTTGTTACACGAATTTAATCTTCTTATTTAAGTGTGTGCATAATGCGTGTACCAAAAATATAAAAGTAGAAAGCTTTACAATAAATTTAAAGTTATAGTTACCACCTAAATATTATCAATTCAAATGATGTAGAACGTACATGTAGATGCATTTGAATCTTCCATAAAGTATGCTACAAAATGTCAAAACAATTTATGTATTTAAATATTAATAATAGTTTCTTATTAAAAAACGATATAAAATATATTGTATTATGCTAAGCCAACTAATCGATTTACCCTAATCAAATTGTATGGCTTGTAGCTTACAAATAATGACAAAGGTCAATTCATTTACATTAAAGTCATACACTGTAATACTGATGTACACATTCAAAAGTACCTTAATTAAATTAAACTAATTAGGTATCTATTAAAACGTTAAGCTAATTTTAAATATATTTATTTTACATTGAACTTGGTTCGACCATTGAATATAAAGTAACTTTATCATCTTCTCATTAGATCCAATGTGTATACTTATATGGTACTGTTTATTTTCATGTTCTTAATACACTCATGTCAATCTTTACTGGTTACTAATATATAGCAATTTCGCATTTATCACGATATTATAAAAAAAAAATTAAAATTAAAAATACGTGTTATTATCTAACATTAATAATTAACAGTATTAATCAAAAATGGACGAATATTAACAGATTTTCCATAGTAGTATGTATAACATGAACTATTTACTAATTGATAGTTGACAGTGGATAGTTGAAGTATACTGTATATCTAACAATCGAAAATAGTTTGTTAACGTTTGAATGAGATTTCTTAATTTTACTTGTTATTGTTAAGGAAAATACCTGCAACTTGGTTATCGACATCCCTGGCTTAATACAAGTACAATATAATTTTTACTAAAGTTTCAAATTTTCGTCATAAGGAAACAAGGTTTTCTACTTTTAACAACTTCCTGTCATTATCCGCAAGTCGCTCTACAAGTGAAAGTCTTTTTCGGGATGAATTTGAATATTAATTAAGCATACATAATTATTCAGCGTTTAGAAAAACACAATATATAAACGTACATCTATGTATTTACATTCTCTCCAGTAAAACTATTATAAATATTTCCGTGTTTAATAAATGTACTTACATATGTTTTGAGTGGACGAAGAGAAGGCGTTGAGATCGCCGAACTTGTGGTTAGACATTGTAAAATATAAGCGTCTAGATACATTTAAAAAAAAAAAAAACATTTTCACAATGAAGTACATCTACAATTTATTTCGATTTTCAAAATCTTAATTATTATATATAATATATATAAACAGGTTATAAATTTACATAATTATAGTAATATACGTTAACATTTTTAGCTGATTCATTCCATTGACTCTAGTATTATTTCATGAATCTATTTGATGTCCTGACTAAATTTTCTCTCCTGGTATTTAATTAAACCATATGTGTTCTTAATTTGCCCGATATTTTAATATAGTTCCTATCCGTTCAGTATTTCATTCGTACATATGTGCAGATTTAAAAAAAATATTTTACATTTATTTTATGTTAAAGTACTATTTGAAATATATTTTCAAACCGTTTACAATTAAATGGCTGTGTAGTGTGTACTTATAATGAATGGGACTACAACTTACTGATGACTTAAAGTATTGTTAAAATATATAATTATATCTGATGGTAGTAACTTCATATATTTTATTTGTTTCTTACGTCACAGTACAACACTATATATAATAATCAGTGATATTATGAAGACATTCTAAAAATGAAAATAATATATGCTTATTATTATGTGCTATGACGTATGCCAATCAATATAAAATCATATAATATCGAAAAGCACAATGTTCACAGTATGACATATTTATTAGTCGAAGAAGAAAAGAAATTTTTATTTTTGTAACCCTCGAATGGTGTTGCCTATATTGTACTCCTTAAATGTTCATCGTCCGTTGTCCGTGAAAACTAAAAATTCCAATGAAATCCTACCGTTACATCAAAACCAATACGAAATATTTTACAAATATCTTATATAATACAAATTTATAAAAAAAACAAGTATGACTCATGACATGTATTATTATATTCTTGATAATTAAACAAATCAATAAAATACTAATTATAAACGTAGTAGGTAACTTACAGTATACTTATATAATAGATTCTCATTCTTGAGATGAGGAACAAATGGTTAAAAAAAATTTTTATTTGCCTAGTTTCTACATTGCGTATCATGCTGTTGCAAATTTGAGTAACGATACGGTATAAACTATAAATGTATAGTACAATTTTTAGTTTTAGAAAAATTTGAATGGTTATTGTCGTCCGATATACAAGACAAGAATTTACTGCATTACATAATAGATAATATTATTATAATGCATGTGCAATATTCGTTACAAAGTGATCATATTATTATTGTAACTGGATTATTTGAGATAAAACTAAAACGCTGTGGTGTTTAGAGTTATGAATTTATGATTGTACAGCTAGCGTATTGTTATTATTATATATTTTGTATACGTACAAATTATGTTTATGTGATGGTAAAAAATATACATTGTCTTTTGTCTGTTGTGATTTCTACCCCGGATATCTGTTCAAGTGTTAAATTAATTAACCCGGTTGGACTACCCTATTTGGATAAAACATGATCGTTTTTCATGTATAACTGGATATTTGTGAGTTTTAATTTTCAACAAGTGTTAATCATCTGAACTTCCTTAATATTATGTTCAACCCAGGGATAAAACTATTACGTCCGAAATACAGAACAACATAAATCATAATATTATTAAATTATACATTATATTATTCCTTTTAACTTACAACATACTAACCCTGCTATTTGTAATTATTATATATTATGTATTTTATAATTAATAAATAAAATAATAAATTACACGATGATACAATACTATAATATAATACTATATTATTATAGAATTTTATGTCTACCGTATCTCAAGTCAGACGGCAAAAAAATTTAATTTCAAAGCTACAATTATTTTTCATTTTTATGTGTAACCAACTATGTCATTTTATTCATCAAAATTCTATTTATATATCTGATATTAAATTTCATTAATCTTTAATTAATATTAATATAATCTTTAATATTCTTTTTTATTATTAATAAGCTTTTAATTGTAATTTATTTGGTAATCAAACGTTGGTAATAAAATAATAATAATCATAAAATGACTGTATAGTCTGTACTCAAATTAATAATAAAATGTTAGCTTTTTTACGATCAATCATTAACTAGGGTCTTCATTTGATTACAATTTAAAATAAGTTTCAGATTAGTTATAATAATATTATTGATTATAATAACTATTATAAGACAACTGTATATAAAACATAATAATGAGTTGTTATCAAAACATAAATGATAAAAGTATAATATAAATAACTATATTAATAAAAATATAATTATTTTAAATTACGTTTTGAAATAGTTAAAGTGGAATCATAGCACTGAAAAAAATACCAATTATAAACAATATCAAGTATCTGCACAGTTAATTTCACTAGAAAATATTAAGAATGCAGAAGCAGATTGCAATACAATTATCATTACAGTCAATGTATATCAAGATCATTATGAGGTCTAAAATTTGAACGGCTTGATTAAAACTATAAACAGTTTGCTTTGATCAAAATATAGTAGTTTTTTTTTAACTATAAATCAAATATTTACCAAATTATTTAGTTCATTTACCTAATTAAAATGTATAGTTATAAAATAAAGCAAGCATAACAGATCAACTCCGGATGCATATAATGTGTGTATTAATCAGAATAATATTAATTAAATAATTTTTTCAACTAAAAAATATCATTCTTATTTAAATATTTCGACTGTGAAATTGTATGAATGATTTTAAATATAATATTTACTTATATAAATATAATTTGAAATAATTAAGCGTAAATTATAAAATAGATTGCAATGTTTTTACAGAAATTTTATAAAAACAATACTATGTTGAAAATATATTGCGTTTATAGTTTCTTTATTCATAAATTATACGTTTAAAACCGATTTTCATTACACAATGATTATAACTATACAATAAACCCATTATAATTAACCTACTAAGGTTTTATATATAAGTGTAAATGCGGCAATGCGTGTTACGGAAGAGTATTAAAATGGTATGCATACGAATATCATAGGTGACCAGTAAAAATATCTCTGATAAAATCTAGGAAAAAATGCCAATGGTGTACTTGGAACTAACCATGAGGATATATAGAAATTTATCATTTCTTTCAAAGTAAAACAGTCATTACAAGTTTATAATTTATTATTGTATTATACATTACATTGTTTCGATTTGCGGAAAACAAACGAAATACGCACGACTACTGTACGAATAAATATATATTATGGTACTCACAGTCACAGAGGATTTCTACGAACACGCGTTTAAAAATAACTTGCAGCCGTTGTCGCAACGGAACAAACGTTTCGAGTTGGAATCGATTTTAGTGCGTTTGGTAATTCGTTTCGCGAAAAAAAAAACTAAATAAATAGACGCGCAACAATTAAAAGCAATAATAATAATAAAAAAAAAATAAAATAAAATACAATTTAAGAAAAAACGCTAACAAACAAACAATAACTGAACAACGCGCGTAATCCTAGGATGTCGAGGCAAATGGCTTTGCGAACCATTGAACCCCGACCGCGGTATAATTACTTCTTATTATTATTATTTTCCGCCACCACGCCGCCGACGTTACTACAGGTTAGGTATAAACCGCGTATCTGCTTAATATTACGTGTCTAGTTCATTGGCGTAGAAAACCGGACAGGTGAACACACACAGCGAACGAGCTACGACGAAGAAGAGAGGTAAGGTGAGTGGCGCGCGCGAGCTCTCTCCGTCACCGACAGTCAGTATCGCCGACATATTCGTGTCTGTCCGAACGTTCGATCGTCCGTCCGTATTATCACGAGACAAAATTGTAAAAAAAAAAAAATATTTCATTCCGTTTACGAGAACGAAAGATTCACGTTCGGTAAGGTGCATTTTAAATATTTTTATTTCCCCGTTTCGTTGCGTCTGTATACGAATAAAATATAGTTTATAAGACCGCGTTTCGACCAGAATTTATTGCAATTATCTGTGTTTATAAATTTTTCTCTCTGCCGACTGCACGCGTGTGCTAACTAAAATTTAAATACCATATTAATTCATATAAATACAAACTCGCGTAATAAACAAACTCGGTGAGCGTTCGCGAGCGCGCGTGTGTATGTGCGTGTGACATATATGGATACATAATTTGACTTAATTCAGAACGAAAATATATTATCGACGGATACACGCTGTGGATCATTGATAAAGGTTAGAAACGTATAGAATATTGTATTCCACTTGAATTCAAGTGAAAATATTACTTATGATTCTTATTATCGAACGCAATTTTCTCTCAAAAATATTATTCACAGTCCAAATGTTCAATCCTAATATGAGGATGAGGAATATTATTACAACAGTGTGTAGACTGAAGTGTGCATTCGATGTTTCGTTGTTCTCTGGTTCTCGCCGTTCTCGGAGTACATTAACCGGCGTAACCACCTATTTGTAATGGGTATTTAGTGTATTATTATAATGTATGTGGTCTTCAAGATGCATTGTGTATGGACGCATTTTATGTTGCCGTATATTATACATACACTCTGGGATTATCAATAGCTCTCGAACTAAGTGCTACTGTTTACACACGACAGGCTGTGATATTTATGACCGCAGTGTGCCTGAACAAAAAAAGGGTTCCGCCCAAGGTATGTTATTTCTAAACCAAGGGGTAATTACGTAAAAAGGAAAAAAGAAACTGTGAAATTATAATAACACACGTACCCCGGTACCCGTACTATATAAGATCATAATATGTACGTACGAATTATTGTTTATGGTTGTGTTTTGATTTATCGATGGATACTACCGCGATCCCTAAACTCTTTGTCCCTAATAGTAATTTGTCTTCTATATAATTTATATGAGGTACCAACCACATCGAGTTCAAGGTCGGACTACGTCCACCTATTGGTCCGGCTGTAAAGTCATGTGTATGTGTACAAAAATTGTTAAATATTGTAAATATATAGGTATACATAAATATTAATACATACAGGACTTTGTGGGCTCATTATGCTGCATAAACTGACCGTGTTTTGTTCACATTTCGAAAAACTTATTTATACTGTTACGACCGCCTTATTTAAAATAATATCATGTGTAACGTTTTGGAATAAATTATATTTATCAAAATTAATATATTAGATTTACCATCAAAAAAAAAAGTATTTTAACGCAAAAAAATTTAATTTGATCACGTTAGTCAATATTAACATTCTACATAAATGACCGTTTATTTATTCTGCGATGAGTCAATGCACCTATGTTATTAACATAAGTTTCGCCATTACATTTCAATATTTAACACATATATAGAAGCCTTAACCGTTTTAATAAAATCCTGTCATCGACCCACACCACAAGAATTATTTATTTATTCGGCTAGTTGATAGTTGATGGTTAGGTGTAGGCGTTTATTATTTTTTCAAGACATATCTACAAAGAGAGGAGAGAGAGCTATAGAGGAGGCAACAAATTTTGTATTGTTTTTAAATGTGCATCGATAACTGTGAAGTATCCAGTACCTATACAATAAACGAAAAAAGAAAGATTAAAATAATATAAACTTATCACCAACATAAATAACAACAAAAATTAATGAAAATAAAAATTATCATAGTCTCATTATAAGTAAAATTTAATTTTTATTATGTACCTACTATACGTATATTACATATGAAGTTTTTGGCTCAAGGGAATACTACTATAATAATACCCATGTACAATAAAATATATATACTTTTAAGCCAAGTGATGGTTTTATTTTGTTGAATTGTAATGTATTTCTATACTTTATAATATGTTTATTTGAAAAAACATTTTAATAGTGTACTCATGTTTGTATGTCAGTGCATAAGTTTTGCACATTTCGTGTAAGATAGAGTGACCATTTTCAGAAAGAATAAAAATGGGACAGTTGTTACCCTCTCCTTTCCAAATAATAATAATTATAAATTTATAAATATAATACCATTATTTTTAATAATGTTTCCAATAATAAAATAATTTACTTATTGTTATTAAAGTATTTATCAATATGTACATTGTAAATTGTTATTCATCAATATTGCTTAATTTTTTTTAATTATAAATAAGAAAAATACGCTATCAGCTATCTTCATAATTTATTAATTTGATTTCTACACAAATTTAATTTTTTTTTCAAATAAAATGTAGGTAATCATATGAAAATATCGGGATTATAATGGGATTGTTTTCTAAAAACTGGTTAAAAATCGTCCCGTTTGTGTTTTGTTGGGACAATGTTGAGACGATGATTATCAAAAAGAGTCTATCCATTTTAAACGGGACGTATGGTCACCCTAGTATAAGAGGAATGTAGGTTATGTTTTCAATAAAATACATAAATAATAATTAAAATAATTTTATTTTTATTTATTTTTTTATGACTTCGATCATACTTATCGGATATTTATTGATTTTGATTGATAATCTTTTATTTTAACGGTTACTTTCTAATAGCCGTTTAAAAATGATCCAAAACAAAAATATTGTTGCCGTACACAATGAGTTAAACAAATCGCATGGAAAATTGCGAATTAGATTTGGTATCTATATTCGATAAGACATAATTATTATGATGTATGAATATTAATATTTGATTGATGTATTATGATCACTATATATATATTATTATAAAAATATGTATAATAAGGTTTATAAATACATTTTACAATGTAATGCGTTAAACTAAAGTTTTTATAAAATGTATACCTATATTATGCATTTATGCTTTATTTTTATACAA
This sequence comes from Chaitophorus viminalis, assembly GCA_025469195.1. NCBI lineage: Eukaryota > Metazoa > Arthropoda > Insecta > Hemiptera > Aphididae > Chaitophorus > Chaitophorus viminalis. The sequence continues at coordinate 203,980 of JAIPRK010000128.1, forward strand.
GAAATAAAATGGAAAAAGTATTAAATTCAATGAAAAACTAATTTTTGTGTGGTCATTGTTTTTATATTTTTTAGCTTTAAAGTCTGAGTAAAAATTTAATATTTTAGTATTCATAATAAAGAGGTAAACATAGATAAACATGAAATATTATCTATAGGTTAGTTGGTATATAATATGCATTAATTGTTGTATGTTATTTTTTTTTTACAACGAATATCTATAGATTTAAAGTCTAATACAAGTAGGTATATGAAATTTTGAAGTTATAGGTAAATACAAGTTATAATTAGTTAAAATAATTTATGAATGTATACTCTCATTTAATTTGAAATTTCATAATATGATTAATTCATTTTTTTAGTTTGAATCAATCATGTGAAGATTATAACTGACTAATTGGTATAGGTAATTATAGCATAAACAAAATTTATTTATTAGTATGTAATAAGTAGTTAAGTATACAAATATTTTTAATTTGTTGAATTTTTTGTAATATTTCTCAAAGAAAGGAAGTACAGATGATAAAATTATTTGAAAATTTGAACGGTTTTGTTATTTCTTTTGTTTAACATGTAGTTTCTTAAAAATTTAAGATTTTCGTGGAATTCCATAGGGAGACAAAGTGAATTGTTGTCTATACAAGGCGATCTAGAACCAGTTTTTTCTTTTTAGCACGTTCGCCCACTATTGCAAGAAGCTCGATCCATTCTCTTCGTCCCCAAGTGTCCGTTGGTCTGTCCACGAGATATGTTTAATATTCTTGTTTATATTTACCGTGATGCTGTAATATGTAGGCGTTACCTTCTTTGGCCGGATCACGACCATGAATAATGAAATAAAAAAGATATATTATGTATAAATACTAAATAGTATAATATTATACTATATATATTTACCATAACCCTGAGGTAATATGATGTAAAAACAACAGTTCCTGGGTTAGAAAACGTCTTAATCCATGGAAATTTTTCATGTAAAACGCTATGAATGAGTTTTGGCAGTATTTATTTTTATACTGTCATTTTTTGATTTCTGAGTTTACTACTTAGTTTGGTAAATATATAGTTGCTTAGAAAAATGGAATAATTTGTAGATTTCACACGTCGTGACAACAATGAAAATGTGCTACGACTACACGCTATTAGGTGATTTTGAGATTTCTGCGATAGCATTAGGAACAGAGAAGATTTAGGCTTGAAGGGAGAAAGGACTCAGAGTTTACAGCTCTAATAATGTTTGGTCGTTCGATGAATAAAAGTAAAAGGAATATATCTATTCGATTCTAAACTTTTTTCTTTATTCCAAGCTTATATATACCTATATATACCTACACCTAGTGCCCATTTGTCATACGCTTCCTTAGTATTTCTATAATGTCTTGTGCGTATTGTACAACATATAATTAGCCAACTGCATTAGTCCAAACTTCTGTGTTTTGCTCAGAGTGGGTCAGAAGGTTGTGACTGGACTACAATCAAAAAATGAATGAGATATGGGTGTATAGACAGAGTTGTAATTCAAAGAGCGCTTATTTTTGCCGTATACTTGTTTTTCCTTCTTATGTAATACGTGGTGTATACGCACGTGTGCAAGTGAAATGAAGCACACATTAATATAGGTATACTAAAAAAAAAAAAAATTAGTAAATAACTCGAAAAAAGATAATGATATATATCTATACGTTAATTAAGTATTTTATGACCAGACATGTAAACGTGAATCACGACCTTGAGCTTGAAACCCCAAATCAGTTGACGATATATTGGAATATTCCATCGATTATTTTTCAATTTTCAAAATCATTATAAGGTTAGGTTAGATAAAACAAATATGTAGAACATGTGTATACAATTAATTTATTCAAAATAAAACGGTGGCAGCTATAAAATTATAATATGCCTTAATCCGTTTTGTTTTTAACGGGCAAACTTTTACGATACAATAGTCATCATTCAGTGTCTGTAAAATTTGGTTGGTAAATTTGAACAGTCATATATATGTTCTTATTTATATGTACATATAAATTTGGGTCGCGTTAAAATTTGTATAGTATCGGTTGTTGATTATTTTTATAGTGCAAGTGAGATGCGCAAATAAAACAAAAATAAAATGCATTTGTCTTATAGAAACATGTTTAATAGTTAAACAATCAAACGTATTTTACTGGATTGCATTGTTGTAGTGTACTGTACACGTAGAAAATATTAACACCACAATATAAACGCATGCTGAGTGTAGATGATATTCGTAAACAATAGTACTTATAAAATTAAAACGAAAGTAGGTTCCATTCTATAAGTTTTTGGCAAATAAATATTACAACCGACGTGAGTGTATTTATAATGTATATAATCGCGAGGTTTAGTGAATTGACATGCTCGATTTCTCTGCTTGGAATAATTTAACTATTTCGTCTTGGAGCATTAAAAAAAACGATAGTGGGTACTTTGAGGTTTTATATATATTTTTCCATACTTCTCAAGAGTGTATAATGCTACACACAGTTCTTCAAATTTTTATTTAAGATCAGTACATGATTACCATTTTTTTCACTTTTACATTGAGATTAGTCAAATTTCTCGCTATATGCGTTTGGGATAGTAATAAATAATAATTAAATATACACACATACACAAACATACACAGATAATATATACATTATATAAATTATATCGTGGTTATTGGTATTTGAAAAAAGAAAAATGCATTGGGTATATAATATCAATATGTTATTATTATTCTACCAGATATTTGTGGTCGATAGTCGAGATAAATAGATCGACTTACTAAGTAAGGTTCTTGCTTTCCAAGGTCTCTTAAGTTTTCGCATCGTACATTCCATGTACCGCGAACGGCACATGTACCTGCACACAACTCAAGTTCTCAGTGTCAATGCATTAATAAATGACCTATAGGACCTTTACATAAGAGTGTTATTTGCTGCGAACCTTAAGAGTGAATATAAAATCATATTATAAGAATGTCTTCCCGGGTAGGAAACAAGATACACATGTGTATTAAAATCTAAATGTTTAGTGATTTGTGTCGTAAAATGTTGACTTTAATTATAATGATAATAATTAGAAGATACATATTTTTGTTTTCTGCACGCAGTCACACTGTTTCATTGTAACGTAGGTATATTATAACAAATGCGTGTACCTATGCTTATAAGTTATAGGTTTGAAACGTAATGCCATGGTGAGGAAATTAAAAAAAAAAAAATGTAGTCCGCCGCTTAGTTTTATTGAAAAAATGCCAAAATAAGAAACAGGCCTGTATAATATAATACGATTGTTAAAGAATATAATATACGTACGTGCCTCACGTGCTTGTTTATTATTGTTATGTGAGAAAATTTAAGTCTGTCAAACTATGACAAGTTAATAATTTTCTGTGGAAATATTTACAATCATACTATTTGTTATATAGAATATACGTCCTATATAATATTTTATAATTATTTGAATGTAAAATGTACGTAGTATACTTATTCTAAAACAATAACATTTGGTATTATTTTTTGATCATTAGATAATCATTAACGGACATAAAAATATGCAAAACGACATAATATATGTCTTATTATTTTACTTGTTTCACTGTTATTTAATAAATTCATAAGTAGATTTGAAACGAAATTGTATGCACGCAAACGATTTTAGCCGTCTAAGGCAATGAAATCAAGTGAATGTTTTAAATTTTTATTGATCAATGCATATAATGCGGTGGCCGGTGGACGGTGGTATTATTATATGAACATATAATTTCACTGATTTACTTGAACAGTTCTAATGCAATGTGTGGTGAGAAAAAGTAATTACCATATCGATGTGTAGAAGTCGTATTAACCAAGAAATTATAAATGATTATATATTATTTTAATCGTTTACTGCATGGAACAAATCGGAAAAAATAATAATGTGACCAATTTCAATTCTTCGTAAAATTAAAATGTTATCGTAATTTGTTAATAAAATCATCGTTGGTTTAAACAATTTGTTTAACTTATATGGTACGCATGGGTTTAAATAATGATTTTTTAAAATAAATAATGTGGCATATCGGTTCGCATTTATTCAGGTGGAATTTTAACGGTGTGCGGTCTTTGTGTCAATCGGAACTCCTATAGTGTGATATAATGATGTGTTTTTTTTTTATTTATTTATTTTTTTTTTTGTGCCTGAGGACACCTTTTTTGGTAGTAAAAATGCTTCAATTTTCTTAAACAACAACTTTTCTGAAAGAAAAGTGAATGTAGATGGTACCTAGGTAAGTCAAAAATGCAACTTTTTCAATACTTTTTTAAAAAATCGAAAGAAACGATAAAAAAAATTACGAAAAAAGGGGAAATTTTACTTAAAATCACGTTTTTACAAAATACATTTTTTTTAAATGCTCTAACTCAAAAACCAAAAACCGCAAAAACTTGAAATTTTCACCAAATCTTTATATTGGCGTTTTCTATACATGGTTAAGTTTTCAAAGTATTTTGACCTATTTTAACTTATTTATAGACAATTTAAATTTTCGATTTTTGTAAAATTTTTTTTTTAAACATCTATAAGATTTAATTGGCTGACCGAAAACTCTTGAAAATGTATTAAAGGATTAATTATAAATTATACTAATTGTAACTAAAAAATATTGGAGATGGTTTCACTCAAATTTTTTTTATAAGCCCATAAAGTTCAAATTTGTATAAAATATGTTAAAATTGCGATAATTTGCAAGTTATTTTGTAGTTGAAAATTCATAAAATTTTTTCTGTTTATACTTAAGGTTCAAAATTTTAACACTAGGTTATCCATAAGCTAATCTTCAAAAATATATAAAAAAATTTCTACCTGACTTAAAAGAAAAAATTTCATGACTGTTTGAAATTTAAATTTTTACGAAATTGCATTGTAATTCAATTTAAATATAAAATACTATATTATTATATGCACATTTTAGACAAACATATTAACTCCGCTCAGAATTGTTATTCATATACAATAATATCTATCATGGCATTCAAATTTAACAAATCCATTGTAATAATGACCTATCCTATAAACGAGGTGCACTCCACCACCAACTTTACAGCAAAGCGAGGTACATCCATTTTTTTTTTTAATTACACCTACACTATACCTACTACTAAATATATCAATTATTATTGTTCCAACGGCAGTGAATTGATTATAATAACCAAAAATATATATAAGTTTTCAAATCAGTACCGAAAATGAAAATAGTACATACATATTATGCATATATATGTGTTATATATTATATTTTAAACGTGTATAACTATATCAAAAAACTTGATTTAAAATAATAGTTTTTTGAATTTATAGTATTTCCAAAACAATAATTATTCTTAAAATCGCGAGAAAGTCATATGGGCTTCAATTTGGATTTGCTCTATGTGTTTGACGGTTGTTGTCATATAAAATGAAAACTAGTAACTAGGAAGCAATGTGGAAATGTTAGAAAACCTTAAGTAAGAATATAATAAATGATATACGGAAAAGATATAATATTGACGCTATATTGATATATTCATGTATTATGTACCTTTAAATCGCTTATCGATCAATCTCGACTGCATGATCGTGGACGCCGAGTGTACAGTTAATCACGAACCGAAATGTAGAAATTACAGAAGAAGAAAGTAAAACCCTGAGATCGGAAAGGACAGATATGAAAGTGATCGTGGGAGAGCAATAGCGATTTTATTCATGTGATCCATTATAATATGCTGGACCGGAGGGCTTACTAGGACAATTTATCCGTACATGTATATTATAGTAAAAATAATTCTTATATTTATTTGGTTCGATTTCGATATCGTTTTAAGAGTGATAATAATACATAATACTAATAATATTGCTAGCAAATAATTTTGACTGCAAATAATATATACGTGTGATTTAAAGTTGAACAACAGATTTACCTTATAGATTTCAAATGCATAACCAAATCGAGAGCAATGCTAAAACCATATTTTACCATATTTTCCTTTTCATAATTTTTGATCCAAGAAACAATGCACAAGGAATTATATATTCCATAAACTCAATGTTTTAACCTGATTTTTCAACCTGAACATGTTATAATAATACGACCTTAACCCACAAATGTTTTGGATAAAAATTAATTAATTTAATTGTTATGATTTCAATGAAACAAAATAGTATATTATTTTTAATGAAAAACTGATGCAACTAACTATTCGTGTATTTGTCGACCATTCAAGACAAAGAGAAAAAATAATTTAAAATTATAGTTTAAATTTATATCTTTGTTACATTGTTTAAAATCTTTGTTTAAAATCAACACTTGTGATATAGATGTGAAGATAATTATAATAAGATAAAAATGAAGTAGATTTTAAAATGATTTAACTAAAATAATTACAAATAGTGACTCGCTGACATGGTACAGCAATTTTTTTAATAAGTTCAAGATTCTGAGCCAAAAATAAAACCGAACTAACCAACAGTTTTATGTTACAAATTTACAATAAATCATAAAGTTGACGTAAAAGGTTCTTCAATAGGTTATTTTTCTTTATGGGTTCTTAACCGGAGTAAAGCTAAATATAAATGATATTTTTTCAAAAAGTGAGTAGTGTTTTGAGTTGTATTTATTTCAATTAAGTAAATAGTTTTAAGACCTGTAATTTTAAATATATACCTAGTATAATTCAGTATTTTACTATTTTGGTCCTGATTTTTTTTTTAGCATTCAATTAATAGCAATAAATTTGTTTTTTTAAATATTATATAAACATGAATATTATTATTAGGTATATGTTAATAAGTAGAAAAGTAAAAGTGTACTGTGTAAACTGTAAATATAATGTAGTAACTAGTAGTGTGAAGTAATAAATAAAAAATGTTATGAATTTTATTAATTAAATATTTACTGCAGTTGCAAAGGTACTCTTATTATTTACACTTGAAAACATTGAAATATAATGGTTAAATCACAGATTTATAATCTCATTTAATTATTAAGATATACCTGTATGGTTGCATTTACAGTATTTATGGAAAAAATAGTTTACGAACAATTTTTTGTTTTGGAATACGAATGAAAAGTATTTAGAATAAATATAATAAAATAAAATGTTAAACGTGAATTATAGACGAAATATTGACTCATTTAATTACCTTATTTATAACAATTTGAGAAATTAAGTGTAAAATTGTTGATTCACGCGCTGTTTATTAATATACCTATAATAACTGAGTCTGGGGTTTTTTTTTGGGAGAGTTAAAATTCATATAAGTAATGACGCATATGAATTTTTGGGACGGATTTGTCAACTGGGTATGAATAGTTGGATTGGGCGAATAACATTTTTTTATGGTAAAATACGTAGGTTTCACATTTCAATCGATTTGATCTTATTATAATCCAACCATGTTTTAGGACATAATAAAATACGTGCATGTGCCAATAATTCGAGAGTGCGTTATTGGCACTAGTTGTCGTCACCGCCTCACCGGACCCCGAGAATAGAAAATATCCCTACATCGAATCATTATGAAAACAACGATAGATAAATATAATATAGGTAACGAACAATGATTTATTAAATATACACACACGGGACATGGCGTGTGGCATTTTGGCCATTACATATATACATAGTTGTGACCAGTTAAAAAGTTTCGATATACGGTGTGTAGTTATACACAATATATTATATTATATTATAGTTTAGACGCAACAAATTGTATGCGCTGCCGAGTTATTCTAAGAAATTTAACACGTCATGTAGATGTTCCACTGTCTGAATATACCTAATATCACACTGCGGTAGTACGGTGTATTGGAGCATATATGCACTTCAGCACTTGTCCGAGTTATGAATAATTTATAGATGTTCAACCGAACGAAACGCACCCCCTTCGTTTCCACACACTACAGACACACCATGAGTGCAAGATGTTATACGGTGTTTGCGATTCGACCATTAAAACACAGCTGTCATCGGCGATGTTTGCATGCATATATACGTTATTAGACGTTTAAAATGGTCGGAACTTGGAAGTGTGAAAACCTAAAAATATATATATATATATATATAATTAGTTTATTATTAATTAATTAATGGATATAAATTATTGATTACATATTCCTCACCAGAACGGAAAAATTCTTGTGGTGAACTTTTGAAAGTTTAAACGAAAAATACTCGTTCGTAAGCCAACATGAATTCCAAGGCGGTTCGAACGTACTTTTGATGCACTGCAATAGAATGGAAACGAAAAGAAAGATGACTTGAAAACATGGATGAGTATTAGAGGGTATTTAAAGGCTCTGCTGTAGTTGAATACAAAAACATAATAGGGTTATAAACACGTTTGAGACAACAAGGAAAACAATAAATTTACAGTCGGTGATGAAATTTGGGATAGGTTTAGGATATGGAGGTTAATATTTGTCACGTACTCTTAAAATCACTTGTTACAGACCGTTTCTAAGCACGATCGACGTTGTACGGTTTTCAACTGTGGCATCAGATTTGGAAGACGCTGCAATGTAGGTACGATACGTGAGTATGTATACGTGGATGGAACGGATTTAAATACGAAATTTGATGGAATCGCCGGCCGCTCAACTCGTGCAGCTCCTCCACACGCATGTGATCCGCTTGATTTATTATTGCAAACACGTTCGGCACGAAATCAGCCGATTGTTATTTTGGGTTTGTTGTCCATCCGCTCTGCGTATACCGTTACACGAGTAATATATACTTACGGCCGTACTTGGACGTAATGGAAATGATTGTAACATACGGACGCGGATAACGATGTAATATATTTTGTATTCAACCGTTTTGGTAAAGCGTTAAATTACGATATCAAGCCCGGGGAGTGACGAAAAATAATGAAATAAAATCAACCAATCACTATACGCCGACCTATTCGTTTGGAGGACACGACCTTGGTATACGCGAGCGTCATGACCGCGGCACGGTATCGAAATTAACCGCGGTCGCAGCAAGACGTACGCGTGCTGCGCGGGTTTTTTTTTTTATTTCGTACCTATTTCACGTACACCGCGTGATGTGTATATAGTAAATAGTAAGTACTGCACAAAACGATTCGGAAGAGTATCGCGGTACAGCAGCTATTATAATACGTGTGTATATATGTAGGATGCGAGTTTCGTGGTTTGACTTTCACGCTTTTATTTTTCAGCGTTTGCCCGCGCGCACGCGCGTTATTATTTTAATTGTGGACAACGCGTGTGTGTGTGATTAACCAAGTGCGAAATAGCGTGCGGTCTGATATGCCATCCGCGTGCATATAGACTTGAATAACGCCCGTGCGTCTAGCGCGGTACCAAAACCGAATGGTCGCAACTGGTATATGCGTACAGATACCGCGCGGTTAGACGAATGAAGACGTATTAGCTGAACGCAGCTAATACGTGCGCAATCGGATCTGGGCCGTTCGACTTACATGAGTGCGTGTGCGTGCAGAATATACCACGTATGTAACACAAGTACGTATATAGACGGGGCTTATACGTTCTATTTATCGCGTTAAAAGTAAAATGTTTAAGGAAAACAAAATCTCAATAGATATTATTAATGCGTGTATTATGCACGCGATTATAACAATGTATTTAATCAAGCATGTCCGCGGTCATTTCTTAGAAGTCCACCGCGCGGCATTTATTTTTTAAATATAGTATTTTATTTTAACTATAAACGGTATGGATTCATGAGCAGATTTGGAAACATTTCTGGTGTTGGTAGTCCCAACGAACCCCCGTACCCAGTGGCAGTTTTGATCTAACCTTAAGGGGGGGGCGGTTCAAAATGTCAACCCTCACCCCTCAATACAAAGGTAAATGGTAGGGAGCAACATTTTTTTACCTTTAAAATATATACATTTGTATCATTATAAATAGATACATTTTTTTTATTTTTTAATAATGTACTTACTTACTTACCTTGTGATAACTATTATTATGTAATTTTTAAAAATAGGAAATATTAATTTTTTTGTGCTTTCTGATTACTAATAAATAATAATTCATAATACCAAGCTACAAGCAATATATTTTATCATGCAAAACAATTTAATAATTAGACCAAATAGGTAAATAATAATTTTATATTAAAAATATTAAATAATAAAATCAAGATTTCTATTTTTACTATTAGCAAAGCGATCAATTATTGCTTCTACTGAAATATCAAGTTCTCTGTGAATGTTGAGTAATGCTAATCCACTAAGGTAATCTTGAGTCATTTTCGTTCGAAGCCAAGTTTTAATCCTAAAGAATTATACGAGTAGTTTGAAATAAAAAGTAATTAAAATAAATAATATACACATATTATGCAATATAAAGCAATTAAGAAGCCAAATATATCACCTCCTTAAAGCAGAAAAACTACGCTCTGCAGATGCAACACTAATAGGCCATGTAGTAATTATTGTTAAAAGTAGTTTTGTACTTGGAAAAATCACACTAGGGCATTCTTTAATAGCGTCAGTAGCATTCTTATTTTTAATATTTTTTTTAATATTTTAACGGTTATCAACAACATTACGTCAATACCAGGGGTAAACACGATTATCAAATGTAGATACTACAGAAAGCATTAATTGATAATTGATAACTAGTAGCATATTAATCATAATATTTTGAAATTTTTAAAAGTATTTTAAATTTTAATAAAATACAAATTACTTTCTAGGTATCAATATACGGGTTACAATATTACATAATAGAAAAAAATCGCCCAAGGGGGGACGATTGCCCCCATCGCCCCCCCCCTAAAAACCGCCACTGACGTACCCATCTGCAGGATACATGCCTGCCGCACACTGTAAAGAATCTCGTGCGTTTCGTTTTGGATTCCGCTAGTCCGCGATCACGACTGCTTTCCGGGACAATTATTAAACGTTGCCGTGGTTTGGGCAGCAGTTGAATATCGTACACATGTAGTGTAGGTACACGGCATAGGTAAATACATAATAATTGAAGGTTCAGAACGTGTTTGCTTAGCTGCCGTTCCCAAATGTTTAATGCCAGCGAGTAATTTTTGTACTTGTTTCTAGTGCCTAAAAAATAAAAAAACTGGAGGTGTATTATTTTAACTGATTTGGGTTATTATTTTATATTATATTTTATCGCTTAGGGAAACTGCTAACGATCTGTTGGTGGTGTAGTTATCTAAGAATAAGATTTGAAGGCGTACCTCCACGCGAACTACTAAGATTATTAAATCGGTGGATATAGTTTCTTTTAAATATAATTTATCGTTTACGTGTGCGCGCGTTTATTTTAAAAGTTTAATTACAGCTCATTTCGTGTGCGAATTATACACTGTATGGTTTGTAGACGGAAAAGAAAACGTTTGGTGGGCGGTATATCATATAACTTATAAGTATTTAGGTACATAGGTATTTACGTGTAGACATTGCTTCTTTGTAAATGTGTCTTTAGCCCGTTAAACGAAAAAAAATTCGACCATCAAAGTTGCACTTGAGCAACCGGAAGAAAGTCAAGGTCTTTTATATTTAATGTGTGATATATATTGACTTCAGCCATACGTCATATAACATTATAAAGACTGTTTCATCAATCATATGCATACAGTATACTGCAAATAATTGTATATTAGCTTTTTGTTTAAATTCTAAAGTGAACACATACATTTTCTTTTGATAATTCGAATAAAAAAATTGTCTAGGTTTAATAACTATATTTATATATTTTTGAATAATGTATCAATGTATACTATACTATACGAATAGATTATATTTTGTTAGGGAACTTTAATATTCTTTAAACAAATTATAAATGATATACCATACACAACATTTGAAAAATTCTATATATATACGTATATAGTACCTATATTATAATTCGTATATAGTGATATGTGTACAGGGAAAACAAACCTATTTGACAGGATGTATTATAAACAAAAGAAAGGCTTCTTCGCTTATAATATAGATACCTCTACCTATGGGGTATGCGAGGACGAGGAGGAAGGAAATCGAGTACAATATTATAATGATACGTTACGGTCCGATGCTGGTGCGTGGACATTGCGTGCACAGTACACACACACACACACACACACACACACACACACACACACACACACACACACACACACACACACACACACACACACACACACACACACACACACACACACACACACACACACACACACACA